>WKFP01013647.1:159936-189464 GCA_011057875.1 Pterocles orientalis
GTGTGGATACACTGCTTTTGCCCAAACTGCGATTAGCCATCTCAGATTCACAGGTGAACTGAGGAGCTGGGGCACCACAGATGCAAGAAAGGGAATAGACTCTGTCTTAGCAAACAGTTACATTTAGAATTAAGAGCTTTCCAGCACTGACCTTGCGTCATTTTAAGGATGGTGGCATAAGCTACATGAAGAAAAGGACCAGACCATTCACAAAATCTGTTTCTAGCCAGGATTGCTGATCTTTTCATTGAACACAATCCCTTGGCACTATCACCAAACCGAACAGAGTAGATTTTACTCCAGCTCAGACTTATTTAGCTTAATTACCCAGCAAAAGACCTCGAGGTAGAAATGTAAAATGTAATTATCATATTTTACTTGTAGCAGCTGGGTTGTTCAAATATAGAATCATAGAATCATAGAATCATAGAATGATTAGGGTTGGAAGGGACCTTAAAGATCATCAGGTTCCAACCCCCCTGCCATTGGCAGGGACACCCTCAACTAGACCAGCTTGCCCAAAGCCTCATCCAGGATACTAAGGATTAAAACATGCAATAAGGTCTTCTGTGTACACACAGAAGGAGGCACGTGCAGCCTTCTCTTCCTTTAAGCAGTGTGCAAAAGCATCAGTTCTGTACGAGAAGGTAAGAAAGGCATTCCTACGAGGGCCATTCTTTAAGAAAGGCATTCTAAAATCTGAACTGTAAGAACTAGAAAAATACTTTGAGTAAAATAATGTGTACCCTGAATTGTCCAGCAACAGAAAATGAGACTGAGACAGAAATATCCTTCTTCCTTCAATGATGTGTCTATTGATACAAATCACGATATGTCTGCATTCCGTTCCCACTGATATCCGTTGGGGGTTAGCTAGCACATGCCTGCCAGGCTTGGACTCTTTCTCCCACTCCCTTTCTGGATTCGACCCAATGCCCACTGAGATGTGCAGGAAATCTGAAAGAGGAATGGGGTGCCATCCCAAAGCTGGACTGCTCTGGTAGGGAAAAATACTAGAAACATTGCAAATAATAGTGCTATTGACAATGCAGTCATTAAAAAAATAAAATTGTGTATCAGGCCTGAGACAAAATAATGACACAACTGAAACCCAAACCAGCACTTACTCACTGATGCTGTTGTGAAGTTTATTTGCATTGTGCTCCTGAGCTTTCAGGATGTCCTTATGCAACCCACATTTGTTTTGCTCTTCTCCACTGTCCCAGAGCTTAGAGATCTTTAAAGCATTTTAAATGAATGCTGAATTAATTCTCAGTTCAGACAAAAGATGGACTCCTGTGAGATTTGTGGTAAGGTGTCAAGAAGTGCAAGCACTGGAACTTGGTCCCTCGTCACATCTCAGGTCCTACTTCTAAAACTACCAGAAGTTTGGACAAGATTTATATCAACTTCTATACTCTGGAGATTCCCAAATCCATCACTACATGGAAAGCCACACGTTCTTTTCCCCGATTGAAACTGTGACATTTTTCAGATCCAGTTAATTCAGTCTCAGTGGTTTAACAAATAGATTTGATCAGTTGGGCCATCTTAAGCTAGTGTTTACTAGTAGTATATAACCCGTTCGTTTCTGTCCAATCTGAAAAGAAATAAAATCAGAAAATGTCAAAATATTGTAATTGCATTAACTCATCTCCAGACCACAGAAAACACGGAACTGTAGTTTAAGAAATTAGATTTAACAAGGCAGAGAAGCAAATGAAAAAAACCCCAAAACCCAAATCATAAGCAATAAAGCTGGAAGCTCATAAGAAAAATTATGAATAAGGAAAAATCAGTTACTAATGATATTTTAAGTCTTTTCTTACTTCTGCTACCAAAAATTACAGCTAGGCTTTCATTTTCTTCTATATAAAACAATACTACTTAGGAAGATATCATGTGAAATGGATCCCTGAGAAGTCAAATGTAGACCAATTGGTAGTAAGGATAAGATAATTCACAAAGACAGTATCCAAAGACTCAGAGGACTGTCTTAATTCTACCTTAGTTATTTACAAACCCCTGAAAATTCACCTAACTGTAAATCTTTCCATTCACATGCCATTTAGAGACCCATGTCCATCTGAGAGCAGAACAGAGCAGAACAGTTATTGTACAGTGACTAATAATTTGCTTTGTTTACACCATGATTTCAACAACAGCACAGCAAAATTAGGTCTTCCAGAGGGTGAAAACCATTAAATACCATGTGAAAATTATTAAATTCATAAGTGCCACATAGAATTCAATTGAATGGATATGGACAGGTCATTTATTATAAAATATTTATATTTGTCAAACTTGTCATGAAAGCATGCACTCTTGAAGAAAAATGGATTTTCCCTTTACTGCACTGTCTCAGACAGAATTTGTCATTTGACAGGCAGGTATTATTACCTTGGCCTTTTATACTGTCCAGGAACCTGTTTAACTTTAGCAACGAATCACTCCAGCGAGGTTTCCATCTCGTTGAAACGGACAAGAAATTCAGCTTAAACTTTTTACTGTGAGAGTTATCAAACCCGGTCACAGCTTGCCCCTAGAAGTTGTAGATCCTCCATCCTTTGAGATATTCAAAACCTGACTGGCTATGGCTCTGAGCAACCTGCTCCAGTTGAGCCTGGTTTGAGCAGGGGTGTTGGACTGGATGATTTACAGTGGTCTCCGACAACCTCAGCCATTCTGTGAGTCTGTGACCTGTTTCTAGCTCATGATGCAAAGAAGGCCCTTCTCCCCTTGCCCCTCACACAGTACACAAAAGATCCTGATAAGAAGAACCAACCAACCAACCAACACACACAAACCAAACCAAACCAACCACCACAGGGAATCCAGGGCAATTTCTGCCTTGGCTTCCAGCTTTGGGACTTCATACAAACCACCTGTCCCTTACTGCCGTTGCAGTTTCTCCAAGATGCTTTCTACTACATCTTTCCTTTTCTCCATGTTTCTCCTCCCGTAGCTTTTCTTATCCTACACCTCTGGTTGCCTTCTCCGTATGAGAATGCAGTCCCATTCCTCTGGAAGTCT
This sequence comes from Pterocles orientalis, assembly GCA_011057875.1. Classification (NCBI taxonomy): domain Eukaryota; kingdom Metazoa; phylum Chordata; class Aves; order Pterocliformes; family Pteroclidae; genus Pterocles; species Pterocles orientalis. The sequence continues at coordinate 162,970 of WKFP01013647.1, forward strand.
ATTGCCTGGTCTCACTGGAGTCATTCCTGTTTTGTAGGCAATTGCAGCTTGGGAATGTAGAGCACGCACATCTATATCTATATGTGAACATACCTTCTGTTATAATGCCGGTCTCTTCTGGAGCAAGAGTTTAATCTTACTGAAATTAGCTTTACAGAAAAGACAGCATCCAAGTGATAATTTGACCATTTCTAATCTCCTAGGTTAGGTCAAGCTTTTCAAGAGAACTAGCACTCTGCTCTCTTTGAAGTCAGTGGAAATTTATCATCAGTGGAGATTTATCACCAATTCATCTCTGGAAATGATTACCTTAATGGAGATTAATGACAGCAATCAACTAGTGATGAAATAATCTTGCTGAGGGATTGCCCATAACTTCAGCAGATATTTTGGATGAATAAAAATGCTCTCTGCATCTTATGTCTTATTTTTGGACTGTCACCAGAAACAGTCCATGTGTTTTATCTTCTGTCAAACAAACAGAATAAAGAAAACAAAGTTGTCAAGAGAAGAGGCTACAATCCCAAGGGAGGTGGGATATGATGGCAAAAGAGATGGTCCCTCAAATCTGGACCTGACAGTCTGGAGAAATATAAAAGCAAGAACAGAAAAAGGGAGAAAAATAATTCATTGAGGAAAGCTCTAGAATGTCACAAGGATACTTTCACTCTGGAATTTTAAATGATGTTGGGACTCAGCAGGTTTGTGGCAGCTCCCCTCTAGAATTCTTTCCTTTCTTCTTCATTTCTACCCGTGTGCCTGGCAAGCAAGACTCTTGGCCAAGTCCACATCCCTCTGAAAGTGCAGACACTCCACACAGGTTGAGTGCTGCTCCCAGTACACATGCACGTACTCTGGGTGCAGATGAAACTCAATTTCATTTCTTTGGAATCCACAGTCTGTTTAAATATTAAAAAAAATACCACAGGCATTTGGCAGAGGTATCACCCTCCCTAACTTCTGGTATTAGGGAAAACTTTAGGGAAAACTGCAAACATGCCTTTTGTTAGACTTACCCAGCAGAAATATCTCCAGTGTTGCTAATGTGATTTCTTTCTGTTCCTTTTTTTATTTAAGTGAACAAATCGAGCAGGTGGGAACATACAATAAAAATGAATGGGCTGGGAATATGGTTTGAAACAGAAGCAATTTGCAAACAAACTGTGATGAGATTTCTGCAGTGCCTGTGTACTTTTACTGCAATCCACTTAACTTTGCAACTGATTTTGGCTGTTTTTTCTGATCTGAAAGCATCCTGACAGCATGGCTGTGTGTGGCTAGATTCATCTCATCTACAGAGGACACACGACCTCTGTTTATTGTACTGCCTGTACTGTATTTTAACTCTTTCTCCACTACCTACACCACTTGCCCATGATAAACTGGATTACAGCACCAACTGGCAAGGTTTGCTGCGATATCCCCTGCTGCTCCTTTCAGAATCCTCTTGTTATTTTGACTTGACCTCCAGATTTCACAGGGGTTTTTCTGTTGAAAGGGAATGAAATGGAAAATACTTCTCGGCATTCACACTTTGCTGGTCTACATGGTTTCACCTCCAACGACAACACCACCCCTGCTGACACGAAGATAACCCTTAATTGTAGGAAATCTGGATGGCAGAAATAGAAGGGATCTTATTCAGCAGAACATAAAGGTGCTGTCACTGGGGGAATTTCCTTTTTGGGGGAAATTTCATTATAAAAATTGTAAAAATTTGTAAAAACTGTAAATATTACCCTAGCTTAAACTTTGAAGAAATAATTTGTCCCTGCCTGAACTCTGGGATTTTATGCCACAACTGCCACATTTCCATGTGGATTCCCACTAGAGACAACTGCTGTAACTCACACATGGGGCACGGCAAGCGCACAGGCAGTGGGGCCTGCTGAAAGAAACTGATGTCCTGACTCTGTCCTCAGTTACCTTAGGCACATGGTGGACAAAGCCATCAATTATTCAGTCAGGACCACAGCTTCCCCTTCCCTCCTGAACAGAAGGAAAGCTCATGTTGCCAGTGCTTTTTCCCTTGGGAACATCTTGTCACCTTTCCTCTGTAAGCAAATGCAGGTTCCATTCTTGAGTTGTTGCAAACTCTATCCAAACCAATAGAGCAAAATTTTTAGGCCTTGGCTTTCAATTGCCTGTGGACATTTTAATATGTTACTATTGTATTTATTTAAATTGTTTAACACACCCCTAGAAGTTTTGTACCCCGCTGCGTGGTTAAGGGCATTGTCTCCCCGTTTCCATTGCCTAAAGATCTGTTTTGCAGAGAAGTCAATTTTTTTTTTCTGGCTTATCTCTAAACAGCTTGATGCAAGATAGTCAGGACCAAGTAGAAGACTAGGAAATCTCTAGAAAATCCAGCCCCCTTTTACATATGTGGATCTGAAGACAGGAAAGCTAAAGGCCAATGCCAAAATAAAATTATTTAGTATCTGGATCTTAGCATCTGAAAAGGAAAGGTAATATATGCCACCATTTACCGCTTGATGGCTTTGGGCAGTTTGGCTCAATCCTCTTCAACTTCCCTAAATGATGCTGTTTGTTTTTGATGAGGTGTTTAAAGTCGAGGTTTTGTATTGCAAAGGGATCATTGACATCATGAGCCATGATGCCCTCCACGTCTGTATTGGTGTGTTCTTTGAAAAGTGGGGGCTGTCTGGTTGCTTTTTTAAAGATGTCTCAATGAGATGTTTGTAAACACTAAGCAGCCATGTCCTAGCCCTAGCCTCCGTTGATATTTGACCATTTGCTTTGTTGTCTTGCCTAAATTGCACGTTGACATTAGGCTGCCATAAACAGTTGATGATGGTTTGTGAAATTAATGGGCCAGGAAGCAAAGGCCATGTAGTGAATTTCTTCCTCCTTCTGGATTACAAGTTGATCAATGGTACTGCATGGTAGCTGTCCCTATTGATACGGGGAGTTCAGAATTCAATTCGATACCTTTTCCAATATTGTCATAGGTATATTTTTTGAAATAGGCTGGCACGACTTTGTTTTCTTGATACTTTCTGATCAATTATAGCCACTGGAGGATTAAGATATGCTATTTGAAGCAATTTAATGATTGAATTGAAATGCTTCTATAGAAATTTCTCTCTTTTTTTCAAAAGGGAAATGGAGAGATGATTCACCTTACAATAAACTGCGCTGTATGTAGTAATGCCTTTTAATCTTCTTATAGCCCTTTATAACATTAGAAAGAACTAAGGACCCTTTATTGATTCCATTTAGCTTTTCACTGGTAACAGAGCTCAGGGTATTAGTCAAGTGACGACGGCATCTGTTCTCTGAACCTTGAGAAGAGCCTCTCTTAGCTGCCTGAGACAGAAGTGTACTGTGATCACCCATACTGAACCAAGTTTCAGTCTCTCAAACAAGAGGCAATGATACCTGTACTATGCCTCTCACCAGCTGTATTACATCCTTCCATTGTCTCTGAAGGCATTACTAAAAACCAGTGCTCCCAAGGTCTCCTCTCTGCAGCGCACCTCAAGATTATCATTCGCTACAGACCAGAAGAAAATGTTGTTTTTCGCAAAGCTCTATCTTCTCTTGAGGAAGGATTTTCTGCTTTATGATCTCCTTCCCCATTACCATTTGTGGGAGGAATGATTTAGCAGAACTGACTTGTGAATATTGATTGTATATCGTGGAAAAGTAATTAGTTCTGATTGCATCACATTAGGACAGTTTATTGCATAAACTAGATGAACTGCAGTCATGAAAGCTGTATTGTTGCACACGTAAAATAGCACTAATGCCTAGGGAAAAACGGAATTTTACACCTGTGCATGCTGTTTTTAAAGCAATATAAAAACCTTAGATTTTACAATAAGTTATTTTTCTTGTTAACATTTTATACAGTTTTTTTTTTCCTGCTTATTGAGTTTGCTGTTGTTGGACTGAAACAGACTAGAGAGGATTGGCTCTCCTTGGCGGCTGCTGTGCACATTTTCTCAGAGCCTGGCTCTGGTATGGCTGCCCCAGCTTCGCACTGGTGTTAGTGAAAGCTCTGCCTGCTCTGCAAGCGAGAGCAAAGACAAGCCCTCCACTTTGAACAGGGTGTACCTGAGGGTAGAGCTAGACATCCCCTTGACCCACCTGATGCCATCAGTACCTTTGGCAGGTGCTCAGCCCTACTCAGCATTCCCATCCCAGTGTTTTCTCGAGATACTAGCCATCTGGAAGAGCACAGTAACACACTGCCCCTTGCCTTGAACCTGCAGGTATAAACCCTAACAATGAAAATCTCTACCTTAATTTCCTCATATCTGTGTTAGGTTTAGGATGCAGCTGTATTTTGGCCCAATGACAAATTAACTTTGAAGTTCTAGCGTGAATTTTTGCTTTGGGCCCATTTCAGTGGTCAAGTTTGGGTCTTAGAGACTGATAGTGACTCTCAATGTATTCATTTTCAAGCCATTCCTTAGTCTGAACAAACAAGAGCAGAGAAGACAGCAAAGGGGATACTTATTCTCAGGCATGACCTCCATTTTTCCGTCTCTGAGAAGACAGACACAAAAAAGCAGGATCTATTGAAACGGTGGAAGAGCTAAGGGATCAATGAGGAGGCAGGGAAAAAGACAAATGCACCAGAGACTTGTTAGAGTTTGCATGAAGGATTCCTAAATAGGCAGCAGAGAGCACCATGTTATCTCTGCCAAAAAAAATGAAAAACAGATTGCAAAATAAATTAATAACAAAGGGCAGCATCTGGGCAAAAGTAGCTGCATGCAATTCTGATTTATTCCAAGGGGAAATATGACAAGACTATAGAACTGAACCAGAATATGTTATAATTTTAAGTTCCTCTAATGCTAATCAGTCTGCCCAGCTCTTTTTTGTTTGTATGCTGCTCAACAGTAGACAAGATAAACTGATTTGTGGATAAGATTAACCACACTTTGTTAACCACGAACCAGTTTAATTAACTGAAAGGGCAGGAGCCATTCACAGATGGACAACCATCTCGAACAAGAGCTTGGTGTGTGATCTGGGAAACCAGTCCACCCAGGAAATCTGACTTCCACATGAGGCAAGTTAATGGAAACTATAATAAAGAATTAGTTCACTAGACACAAGGGCGATACACCAGGGAAAAGCAAAATACTCTCTGAAATTTAGCTTTATAGCAGAAATAACTAGAGTTCTATGAAGGAGCCAGCATGTGTTTGGTTGGTATGGTGTATAAACACTTCTACAGTGCTTTGAGAAGTTCCCTTACTGAGTGCTCTTAAAGACACTATGTTTTCGTGGGATAAGAAAGATAGTCCTCCCTAGATTAAGAATTTATTAAACAATAATCATAATCTTCAAAGATAAAAACACATTATCAATTTTCAAAATTAAGGCACCCATGCTTTGATCTGTGATGTTCAACATATCATTAAGCAGTCCTGGAGCAAAGAGTGAGATAGGATCATTTAGTGCTGAGACAAAATTATTCAGGATGGTGAAACTGGCTGCAGAAGAGTAGCCCATGGTACACAGCAGCTGGTGATCCCTCAGCCAATTCAAATAATTTTAAAAGAAACCTGTGACACGTACACAATGACGGACCCTAAATTGACTATGTGGTCTCAGAAAAAGGTCTGAAAGTTGGTGAGGATTAGTCCACAATTTAAACAAATAACAGTCCAGAATTTAAACAAGTAATAGTCACAATTTAGAAGCTGTCCCCAAGCCTCCAGAAGCTACAGATCCCAGATAGCAGCCATTGCTGTAGCAGCATATATTGAAAAATGGCATTAGCAGATTTCATGACCCTACATAAGTTACTCAATTTACAGAAAAAAAAATTCCATGCAGTCAATAGAGGTGAAGCTTGTTTAGAGAGAGGTCGGACTGAACATTACATGGAAGGTTTGATATTTAGTGTGTGTCATCCTGAAAAACAACAGCTTTGTTTTAGAAGGAATATTTAATGCAGAAAAATAATTAACACACTCTGAACTGGACAGAATCCCTCTATTTACTTTTGAAGCAAAAAAGTCAAAGTTGTCCTCAGGAGGAAAAAAATAACAGAACAAAACCTACTCCAAAACTGCTGCTGCCCCCATCTCCTTCTTTATTTCTATTTTCCCTGCAGAGGGTTGAGCTGCTCCATTTCATTCTCAGGACAATTCCATTGGAAGCTTGTTTTACAAACAGCACAGCAAGATTGTGCATGACAGGACAGCTTCAGTTTAGAGCTCTAATAGGGATCTGGATTAGACGAGATGCACAGATTAATGTTGGAGAAAACTCAGGGGCAGACCCTCAGCAAGAACAAAGTGGCACCTGCACTCTGAGGGGCTGTGCTGATTAAAGGTAATTAATCCACTCCCTGTCATCAGAGCAAGCGGATGACATAGCTCATAACTAATGTTAAAAAAATGCGAACACATATATCAAAAATTGAAATGAAATTAAATAAAATAAACGTGCATATGTTACACAGCTATTCCAACGCTCACTCCCAATAAGTGGTGCCAAAGCTTAATTACACAAAAAATAAACTGAACATCAGGGAGCTAGAGGTTTTAGGATTGTATTAAAGTAAGCAGTCACCAGTGCTTTTAAAAAGGTTTCTCCCTTTCTCATAATTCGAAAAAAGAGATTTAAGGGCGTTAGACAGTTGTAGAAATTACAATACTTGATAGTTACACTCAAAAAAACAACCACAATTGACAGAAATACAGACTGGTTAGCTGCAATGCAGCACTATCCACATTGCCCTGCTTTGCCTCAGACTCAGAGCTCTGAAGCACAAGATGGAATGTGCCTCTCTGAATTTTTTTCTAGGACTACTACGTCTGTGTCTACTTTTGCGGAAAGGTCTGGGTTGCAATTTCCCTAAAATGATATGATGGCAGTCCTCGTGCTTTAGAGATTTTTTTTCCAGGCTGTTCTACAGAACAGCCTTCTACTCTTCTATGCATTTAACTCAATAGCTTAACCGACGTTTGGACTCAAAGGAATGCCATGATACACCTCCTATTCATAACTGTTCCCAGCTAGAGCACTAACCTGTTATGAGCACCGAGCTATGGAACACTCCACAATGCCCTGTGGTCATAAGAAGCTACCGTGACTCCAGTGCTGAGCAAAAACATCTCTTCATCTTGTTGTCCTCATATAAAAGTCAATCCTGAGTGCCAAGCTTTTGTAAAACTCTTCCATTCAATTCCTCACTCACACAGAGACATACTCCTGCCTTGACAACCTCATAAATGATCCAAACTACCTACTGGGCTCCTAGAGGCTCTGTATGACCCGCCAGTCTCTGGCTTTACATGGATTCATAACTAGTTTTTCCTTGCTTAATTATTACACAGAAGACAAAAAGACTATCTGCCTTCAGAACTGTTTCTCCATGAAAATATCTCTGCCAATGAACAACAGTGTGCTGTTCCTTCTCACTATACTGGCATGTAAATTCCCTGATGAGAACTCAAGAAACAAGAGCTGCTTCCCTCATAAAGGTTCCTCTGTGAAGAACACACTGTAAGATAACTGTGTGTAACTAGCAAATAGGAAGAGTGTGTATTATGCAGTAAATGTACTCTTGGAGCTTGGAAATTACAGTGCTGAAGGGTAAAACAATCTAAGCGTCAGCAGCTCACAAGTGATCTGGTTTTCTGGATGGGAACTTGGAAATTCCTTATGATGACTGCCCAGACAATCCTGTTCCTGAGGCTTGAGGAGGCTGTTGTGCTTTTCCTTGCCCCAGCACAGATCTCCAGCAAGCCTAATGAATCCAGTACCACACAGATATAAATCAAGTGTTCTTGTTTTCGTGGCATAAACCGGTAAAATCTGTTCGGAAAAGCAGCCCACCAGAATGTACAGAGCACGCAGGCTTAAAAGAGAATAAATCTGTTGATGTGCTGATTTACCCCAGCAAACTCAACAGTGCCAAGGTCTAAAATGTATGAGGCTGGCTCTGAAAAACAAGGAAAAAGACATCTGACAGATTCCTCAACAAACCTCTCAAGGAAAGCCCTCTTTCACAGTGCAAACTTAGAAGCATCAAGAGCAGAGCATGCACACTGTCTTTGAAGGCTCTTCAGCTTGGTTAGCCTTACCTTTGTTCTCAGCTGCTGATCTCAAATCACTTGTAATAATCTATCCAGTAAAGGGATTATTAATGACCACAATCACACTGCTTTGGAAAAGCAAGGCTCTCCTGCCCCAATCTATTCTACAGGGATAACAGCAGCACTCCAGCAAACAGAACGGTTTGAGCAAGAGGGCACAATTTTAAACAAATCCCTGCTGCACTGTGTTACTCTCTGTAACAGATGCATGAGAAATCATTTCACTGAACATCATTTATTTCACAAACTCAAGGGTATAAGCAATCCTCTTGCACCTCTTAGCTGCGAGGCTCATCTCTCTCTGGATAATGATATATACAGATATATTATTTTTGTGGGGGAGGGGCTTGATTAGAAATTAGAAAACGCATCCTTACCTGTGAATGGCACAGACACAGTGCACCCAAATCCAAAACACAGTTTTTAAAGCCTAGCAGTGCAGACACACTATAACATAAAATATTGGCCAGGTTTTGATGTCACTCAAGTCTGGGTAGAATGAAAGAACTGACAGGACCAGATCCCATTTTGCTGATCTCTTCTGCAGGCATTTTGAGGAAGAAAATATTTTTGGTTTAGGGTAGAGGGCTAAGTATTTCTGGTGTAAACCAAGGCTGAACCTGACAGACTTCAAGCCGTACGTCTTCTGCTACGTACAAAAAGGGACTTTCGTATTTTCAGTGTCAATGCTGCAACCTGTAAACTGACCATTTGGCAAACAGGATAGTCCTGAGGAAAAACAAGGGTGACAACCAACTTAACTACTGCTTCCTCTGTCTCTGTAGGGCTGTAGACACCATATGAAGAGGTTTTGAGAATAGGGGAGCTCTATGATAAATTAATATATGCCATTACTGCACAGAAAACGGTCCCATGGAACAAAGGATGTCCTTGGACCTGTGGGAACTGGCTCCTACCATCTGGAAAGAGAGGAAGAATCCTGGTTAGACAGCTATTGTCTCTTTTAAACTATAATAACGGTTCCCATAAAAAAGGAAATTAAAAATGGCTTCTCACTATAAAGGGAAAATGGTGTCCGGGCAAAGGGACTCCTAACTCAGGCTATGCTTTCGATCCAGAAAACCGTCTGGTGATTGGAGTCACTGAGGTTTCTTTTTATACTGGTCAAGGTGAAGATAATCGAGTTAGCTCTAGGTAAGTCCAGGTGATAAAAACTCATGTTTTCTGACTTACATTCTTTCTGAGAAACTCTACACTGCCTTTCACATTTCTAACAAACTCTGCACAAATGTGGGTTTCTGTCCTGGGTTGCTCTCCGGGGAAAGCTGAATTACATCATGTATTCTCCTTCTTCATGTGGCTTTGGAACAGCCTGTCTCTGCTCCGTTTTCCCATATTTAGCACAGAAATACTACTAATAAGCTAACTCACAAAGAGATACAGGAGGAAAAAATGTGTTCATGACTGTGAGAGGTCAGGTGCTATACTAAGCAGGTAAATATACAATCAGTCGGGATTTTAGCAGATTAAAGAGTACGCTTCATCTTGGAAGCAATAGTGTTACTGAACTCCACAAGAAATGAAATCACTGTTTGTTTCTCCACTGCTCTTTTAAACAGATCCTTTTTCTGCCCTGTCCTGAGGGATGTCAGCAGTGACTTGTCACTGCTGTCACTCCAGCTCGCACATGAATTCATTTTTGTGTGGAGTATCATTAGCAGTGCAACAGCAGCAGCACAAACCTCACAGGCTGCAAAAGTCGTCAGAGAAGATGAGTAAGTACTCGTGTGGTTAGGCTGGGTGGAACTCTGTGCTGTCACAACTGGCTGTACCAACCACGCTGGGTGTATGCACACCGGCTAGAGCCTGTCATAGCAGCTGAAGATTAGTAAAAGCCAAATTCCTATTGATTTGCATCCTATGCAGTGCCACAAGAAGCAGAAATTGCCTTGTTTTGTTTTGTTTCATTTGATTCTCCAAACATAAGTGGAACAGACATGTTTGGGAATGAAAGGAAACGTGTTTTGCTCCCCTGCCACTCTTTTAATTGGCAATTTGCGATATAAGTCACAAGAATAATGATAGATGTGATTCTTTCTCCACAGTCAATTTTCTTAGCCAATAACTAGGGAAATAATAAAACAAATTCTACTTCAAGTTACACTTGGTGCAATCTCATTAGGTTCAATTATATTAAAGAACAAGTTCCTGTAAAGCAGCCACTCTGCAAGTTAAGAATTAAGACCCAAGTTTCTAAAGCTCTATAGTTTTAATCTTTTTTCCCTCCAAGTACTGTACTTTGGAAGTAATTACTGCAGCTCAGAAGTTTCTAGAACAAATGAACTATTCAATTCTGTTCTTAGGATTATTTTTCTTTTTTATCTATTTTCCTAAATCCAGCACAAAAATCACCTTCAGTTTTGGTTTTTCTTTCTCACTGTGCTCCCATGATGGCTTTTCATTTCTTTACCCCGTTCTGCCTCTCCAACATTCCTGCCTTCACTGTTTCTCCCTTCAGAACCTGCTGCCCAACCTGCTGTGCAATTATAGCTTGTGCCCTGTTGGATTCAGCCTCTCAAAGGTGAGAAGAGAGAAATTTCTTAAGCGTGAGATTCATTTCACCCAACTTCAGGAATTGAAGAGCTGAGCCTGTAGCTGATCATACTTTTAGAAATCCATTTGTCGCCCGTAGAAGAGACAGGAGCACCTCTAATGAGTGATTTCTCCCATCATCAAAAAGGCTTCTAATGAATGGCCTTCTTCACAATGCTGCTAACTACCACCTAATCTGTGGGTAAATATAGCGGAGGTGAATTCTTGAGCTGCCCAGGTCTGACACTGAGCAGCTTTTGTTGCTGTGCATAGCTCTAAGGAAAAAAAAAAAGGAGAAACTGAAGCAGTTCCCTTGCTGGCAGGTGATTGATTGCTGAGCATCACATCGTAATAGCAGGAAAATGGAAGATGACAGATGGGTCAAGTTTAAAACTCCCCAAACTAAATAGAACTGCAAAAGGTGTAAATTGCATTTCATTTCTATAATCAAGGGGAAACTACCTAAATAGAAGAAAAATTGAATTTAGCCATATTTTTAGCAACAGCTAGATCTGGGATAGTCAGTTAACTCACCCAGACAGAAATAATTATGAAAGATATTCGAAAGGTTCTGCATTTTAACCCAACATATAGAACTGGAATTGGAGAAAAATTTGGAAGAAGAGGAAGAGTCAAAACTCAGAGACACTGAAACCCTTAGAAGAGATTGTTCATAACCACAACAAAGTGTTCTCCTGTAGACAACTGGACCCCAAAAGAAGACCATTTGGCAAAGCAGCTCATATTGGCAAAACAAAGGCATCACCCCTGTTCCAGAATGCCACTTGAGAAGGGTACACAGGGTAATCGTAATAGAGCACCCAAACTCTTGCAGGAGCTGAGAGGACACGAAGTGCTTTACTGTCTGTCCTTGATACTATTGGGCAGCTGGTGTCAGCTAGACATTTAGTATATGGTTGGGTGAAGACGGTTTGACTTTAAAATATTTACAAGGGTAAAACCTCCAGGAGGTTATTTTTCTCCACCTTCCTTCCAAAGGTAAACAGATGGTGAATGTTTCTTAGCTCAATATTCTGCCAAACACTTCTGGCAAAGTAGCCCAATACATCACAGCAGATCTCTCCCTTCTCCCCATGCACTCCTCCACCAAATCCTGAAGAGCAAAGGGCCAAAGGCAGCCTCTCCAGCCAGCAGCCAGCTGATGGAGCTTCCTGCACTACCCACAGCTGAATGTACATTTCTCCTATCACAGATAAATTCTGTCTTGGGGCAACAGAACAGATGTGCATTCAAAGTTTATACTGCAAAGGGAGAACATAAAGCAAGGATTAACAGCATGCTCTAAATTTAAGGTTTTTTGGTTTTAGCACTCTGCTGTCTTGGCTAAGAGGATGCAAAAATTAGAATAACCTGAGGCCCAAAGCTACAAACAGAACTACACGCTGTTTACTGCTGTGAGAAGTTCAAGTGATGTCAAGGTGAGGTTTCAGTAGGGAACTTGCTATCACCATGAGGCCTGACAAGTATCTATTCACGCACTGCACTTTGAGGCCCTGTTGAGTTTTTTCTTTGTTTTTGCCTATGTACTGGCTGTACATGGCCAGTTCCTGGCAGAAGGGTAGCTGTAGGGGTGGCTGCTTTGAGAAGAAGATATTTTTGAATTTAGATAAGTGTCAGGAAAAAAAAGACACAACAAGATCTGCTGTTTTCAAATTGATACCACGTCAGAGCAGAAGTGAATTGGTGATCATGTGCTGCGATGGTAGTTATCCATCTGATTAATTTACTTAGAGATCTAGGGATTTCCTTCAGCTGTGTCCAGCTGTCTTTCCAACAGAGGTGCTACAGACTGAACAGGAGCTGGTGGCTAGGTGCAGAAGGTATTGATGACATTATTCATTCTGCACAAGTTGCAGACTTGGAGATCATTAGTCCTAATATTTCATTCCATCCTCAAAGCTAGGAAAGAGTGGGAGGAGGAGCACCTTTTGGTTGCTCAGGAAGCCTAGTCACCACAGATTTAAGAAATCACAGAGAAAAGATACAGGTTTTCTTCACCACTATTGGCTCCCATGATATCCAAAACCATTCCCATCAGGTCCCCATCTCTACTTTCATAGCATTTTTTGTGAGGTCCAAGAAAAGACAAAAGTGAACACAGATAAGTAAAAAAACATAATAGAGTTTAAATCCTCCTCCAAGCACTTTCCATGGACCAGAAGCCTGACAGCTGCAATTAGACTGAAGGTCAGGATCAGATTTGATACTCCCTAGCGATCGATTTATACCAGGCAGATGACAATACAGTTTCTAAGGTTTATCACATTATATCTCCATTTTCACAAGCACACCTAAACAGAGAAATTAGATGAGCTAAAAATACTACAGAAACAAGAGCTATGAATGAATGCAAAAGGACTGCCAACAATTCAGTGAACTCTACAGCAAGAGCCTCAGCCACAACACTGTAAAAATGCGTATTTCTTCCCGCCACTAAAAGGCAAAGACAAATTCCTCAGGCAGAAGCACGATAGGAGCAGGGTTCTGAGGCAGGAGGAAGAGCAGTGTTCACTGAGATGTTAACAGGGGGTCCTCTCACACTGCCACTTACCTAAAGAGAAGTCAGGAAAGTCTCAGTTCTGCAAACGTTCAGTCACATATTGAAGTGTACGTTCCTAAGAGGTGCTTTTGATTCAGTTCTGATGCGCAGAGGGACAGATAAACTCCTATGCTTACCCATCAAAAAAAAAAAAAAAAAGTAAAGTAAAGCCTGGCTTATTGCCTTGCAGTGGAACAGTCAGCAGAATGACCCTGCACCCCTCACTTGCCTGTGTGGTACCCAAACATGTGCCTCACAACTGAGCCTGGAATATTAGATGTCAAGAGAAGTGGGTGCAAGAATCAATGTATTCTGCAGTGCAGGCATCTGGGTCAATCTTGTCTCCTCCTTCATCATGAAAAACAGAGGAGTCTTCTCCTCTTTGGTCATTAATTCATAGGTAAAGTCTCAGAATCATTGTCACATGTCTGATTTTATTACTCCAAATAAGTGCCTCCTACATGCCTTTCCCCATGGGTTCTAGCCTATAGCTGTGCAATTCCCAATGAAATTAATTAAAAATTAGTTTTGATGAGGTACAGTGACTGCATAAACAGATTGAATGGAACTTTCTCACTTGTCTTTCAGAGGGAGAGACACAGTTTTGCTACTGATTTCTAAACAGCCCACTTTCAGGGCTCACTAACTTAGAAACTTGTACAGATATGACAACTACCAAGCACTGCCTTACCTTTAAGATATTTAGTCCAAACGGGGCTGCTATAAGGGGACACTTGTGGTCTGTCACCTGTTGATACCAGCAGAGACTGTTGAATTCTAAATAAGATAATAAAAATCTCAACAAGCACCCAGTCATTTACTGTAGACAATAATCCAAGTCTGATTCCTCTGCTAATAAAGATCTGTCATGGTGATGAGTCTGAGAATGAAGAGGCCAAAATATCTGCAACTTCTTTCCTCTTTTCTCTGCAGAGAGAACAAAAAGATTTCACAATGAAAGAGATGAGGATGAAGAAGAAGGCTTGAAAATAAGCAATGGGCAGCTGTTCTAATATTTTAAGTCTGAATCAGTGCTACACATTGCACAGCTCTTCATTCCATTTGGTATCACATCACACCATCGTGCACCGACTCCCTCCCAGCCTGAAAAACTACTCCAGCGAAGAACCAAGACTGTTTTTGAGAACCAGGATTAAGAAAGCAAATACTTCTTCTCTCTCCAAATCGCTTGATCAATAATGGTTAACTTTGGAATCACTACTATGAATGAACAGAAATATTTGAAACAGCCATGAAGTAAAGCTTGAAAAGAAAACCCAAACCCACAACCTGTTGTGGGGTTTTGGGGTTTGGTTTTTTTTTTGGTTTTTATTTTGCCTACACTGTCTACCTCGTACCCATATTATGCTACTGTTCCAGTGCTGCACTGGGCAGCAGCTCATCAGAGCAGGTAGAAAAGGAGCATGAAGACTCCAGAGCTGAACATGGTTCCCCTGTTGCAAAAATGGCAACACAGGCTGCCTGTCCCTCACCAGCTGTCCCATCAAGAGGTGATCTGCACGAGCACACCGGTCCAGAAGGAGCTGAAATTGTACAGAAGCCCAATTTCTTTTCACTGCACTTTACAGACTGCATACAGGGTAAGTTGCACAACTTGATGACACTGTGAGTTGAAAATTTTCTGTTTGGGTCATGTTAAATATAACACCATGATGATTAACAGCATCAGTAAATTGGCAGGTCTTTTTTCACCAACCTAGAGGTGGTTTTGTAGGCCTTGAGGATGCTAACTGAAACATATTGTCTGGATTCCTACTTGAAATAGTGTTTCCTTTTTTTTCCTCATCAGTAGCTTATTGCAAATTGAATACCAGCCTAATGGTTTGTCAGGTCACGCTGTCCTGCCATGGGGCAGTGAATTTTGATTTGCATTCCACACTGACTACGTTGTGACAGAGGGCTTACCATCCTGTCTTCCTAAAAATGTCTGCAAAAATCACAACTCACTTTGATGCTGTGTTTATTATGATTTTGTCTAGTTACAGATAAGTTTTTCCTCCTCTTCCAGAAGTGGGGGGGAAGGGGAGGAGGGGGTATTGTGCTAACGCCCCTTTACTCTCAGGTATTGCTGAGTTCAGCACTCTTGCTGCAAGACTTGATTTAGCTCCTAGTAAAATCAATGAACATGCTCGCCTTTCTGTTGATTGTTGCAGAAGACAGGCTAGAATAACGGTGGTAAAGATGTATATTCTCCCTTGTCAGGAAACACCAGCTTGAAGAATATTAAACTTAGCTGAAATCCAGTGTGGTTCAGACAAGTGGCATTAAGAGTTATCAGCTCCAACTTTTCTAAGCAGCCACAGAGCTATTCTGCTTTTCACTCTCCTGATGTGACACCTGAAGTGGAATTTCATAGCCCCAGGCACCTGCAGAAGGCAGGTGTTAAATTCACTTGTCCAAAAACTTCTAGAGGATTCCCAGTAACGTTCATACAACTATTTTGTTGTAATGAATACTGGTGTGAAATCTGTACAGGAGAAATTCAGAAATAAACAGGACGCATAAACTTTATAACTATTTGAGCCATTCCTATCAAATACGTTCAATATTTTAAAGCTTTAAAAATATAACCCTCTTATCTTATCACTTCCCTGTAACTTACTATAAACTGTTCTTCCAATTTGTTAGCTCCGAGTCCACCTGCACTTAGAATGCCCAGAGCGTGCAATCCTGCAAAATAAGCTGATTTTGGGATTCTTTCCCCTTGACTGAGCTGTTAAACATCTGTTGATATTGGGTATTATGCAAAGCTAGAAGAAAGAACAGGATGTAATCTGTGGTGGGTTCTTGTTTTACAAGCTGAACAGCTACTTTTAAAATCAGGTTCTGTTCACTCCTCCTTTATATCTTTTTCCTGCTGGGCTTTTCATTTGACTTGCCACATGCAGTATCATTTCGTGACATTTCACTTTAAAAAGTTTTTCAGCAACTCTTCTAACTTCTAGTTCCAAAGCAACCATAAACTCTTGCTTTCTAGCTTTCCTGTGCCAGAAGCAGCAAAACACTGCTGTGTTTTCTCATCTCTTCTCTCCTCTTTTCCTGTCACCATCCAAGTGTGTTCCAGTTGAATTACCAGACTCTACTGAGCACCAAGGCAAGCACTGAGGCATTGGTTACAAAAAAACCTTATTCAGAAATTAATTGAATTCAGGCAGGAGAACCCCATTTGAACGTTGTATATTTCTTTTAAGTTTTTCTTATCACTTTCTCCTACCTGTTTTGCCCCTCTTTGATCCCCTTTGGAAAAATCAAAGCGGTCCCTGTAGCAATGGAGCAGATCTCCGTACTGCTCATCAAGCAGAATGATCACTTACACTATCTAGAATGCAATATTAAAAGGGATGAACAGATCATTACTATCTAAGAGGGTAACTTTTTAGTTTTATGGCATCCTCCAGATCAGCAGGTCACAAGATTAAATGAATTATTCATGTTAACAAAACAAGACAGCTAAGGAAGGAAACGATTTTCCTAAATGAACAACCTGAGCATTGTCGAAGCCAAACTGATTTATTCCCATTCAAAAACATGAATTTAAAACATGTGAAAACAATCAGGGCCACTCTCAAAAAAAACCAGATACTGAACAAAAGTCATTTTAAGCAGCGAAGAACACAAGGCACTCTAGGTGCCAGTGCTGTGGTCTCACAGGGAAGCTGACATCCTGAGCAGAGAGTAAGCAGCAGGGGAGCTAATGAAGGAAATTCATTATATCCTTGTGATAGCATCTCCCGAAGGGCTCACCTAAATCGAGGTGTAATGTACTATTTCATAGTTAAAGCAGCCTCCCAGCCTCAGGTCTCTTCTTGCCATCCTTAAACTCTAAGTGGCTCTTACAAAATTATGAAAGTTATAGAGTTACGCATCAGTTAAAAAGTATGTGTGTTTAAAGCGTAAAGCTAACTTCTTCACTGTACAACCTCTTGGATCATTTCCGTATCTCTTCTTAAAAACTCTCCTACAGAAGTTTCTTCACAGTCACAGAACACTATTTTAAAGACATTAAATAGCTCTGTAAAAGATATCCTTTCGTCTTTTCCATCTTTTGCAATTCATGGAACAATTTCTACTTAAAGCAGTTCATTCTTCATATGTTGTCATCTCTTGATCGTCATCTCTGCTCTGTGTCTGACATTCCAGAGAAGGTTACCACCTTTTGCTGCCATATTTACAAAATCTACCTAAGCTGTGGGCATCTGCCTTCAGCCTCCTTCATGAACGCTTCATGAGGTAAAAAAACGCATTTACATTTGGATTATTAATTGACATTTTTATCTGTCTCACATTGCAAACTGTCATTTCTTGCTGACTGTCTCTCTGACATCTTACTCAGCTGGCTTCGGCTCTTCTTCCCCTTCTATACAGAAGCTCTTACTCATAAACATCTCAACAGTAACCTGACAGCTGATAGAATTGCTCTCTTCACCAGGGCTGACATGTGCGTCAGCATTGTAGGTCTCGGAGGCTTAAAGGCCAAAGGAAACTTTATAAGTAACCCGAATGATTGACCACACAGCTAAATAATTGTCCAGAAGAAAAGAATGCAAGAACAGCCACTTCAGATCTGTTCAAAGCCTGAGGCTAATATACTGCCTCCAACACTGATCAACTTTGAACATCTAGGAAGAAATACAAGAAACAGGAAAGTATACGAGATCATTCCCAGCAGTTTCTGCGTTAGTTTAGCACTGTGATTTTGACTAGCTGTGGTGGACTGACCCTGGCCGGATGTCAGGGTCCCACCAAAGCCGCTCTATCACTCCTCTTCCTCAGCTGGACAGGGGAAAGAAAAAATAAAACTCATATCTCGTGTGTTGAGATAAGGACAGGGAGAGATCACTCACCAGTTACCATCATGGGCAAAACAGACTCGACTAAGAAACACACTAGTGGTGTCCCTGCTGTCTAAAGGGACATGAAAGTAACTCCCTAGGTACAGTTAGTCTTGGGTTTAAATTGGATCTGCTGTACAGTGCCTCTGCCTCTTAGCTCATCACTAGCTCTCTAATCAATAATTTAAATACTGTACCCTGGGAAAAAAATATTACAGTTACATTTGCTTATGTTGTTTATTGGCAAACATGTTGTGCCAGTCCTATGAAGTCAGCATGAGCACTTGATGTAAAACACTGAACAGAAAATCGCTGTAATTGTCACTTCCCATTAATAAGCACAGACGTAACAAACAGACATCATGCTGTGCAAACAGCAAGAGTCTTCTATCTGTCTTCTTTATATTTGATGTTATCGTGTAAGCAATCCATGTAGAGATGATCTCAATTTATAGCAACCGAGGGTATTCACCCATAAAGCCAACAAGTGACTTGCACACAGCTGATTCCTGGAAGCACGCTACACCTCAAGAGTATTGCATAGGGACTGTCTTAAACAGTTCTACTCGCTGCAAAGGAATTATAACATTATCAAAACTTCTGGCCAGCTTTGGTCCTTACCAAGAGAAGGACTGGAAAGGACATGTGCCACTTTCTTCTCTTTGTACTAAACATACCATTGCCATGTTTTAACTTTTGAACGTGTTCCTACCAAAGCCTCTTCCGGACTGAGAGGAAAATCTGTCAGTTCTCCTGCAGCATCAGCAGAGAAATTGGGAGAAAATAGAGAAATAGGTCAAAAGTACTCTCACTTTCTGTCCAAGCAAAGACATCTGAAGTTACTCGTGTTTTTTAAATTGCAAAGACAAATTTGTCTATGATGCTGTGCCAATTATCTGTGATGTGCCTGCCCCACGCAGCTCACTTAGTATCAGTCAGTACTACTGATCAGCTGCCAAAAGTATTTACTTTGTTTTCTTCTTAAGCTCATCACTCCATCATTACCAAACAGCCTTTAATCCTCTCGGGTTTTTGTTTGTTTGTTTGTGGTTTTGGTTTTGTTTTTTGCTTCGGCAGCTCACTTTTACCAGAAAAACTGAGACAGAACTTTACCAATACAAGTGCGACAGAACTCAGTGTTTGTCTTAGGCTTCAAAATGACTGAGAAAAAGATTATTGTGACCAATGAGCAATTTCGTGTGTGTTTGAAAGACATATTCCAAGCAAATGAAAAATTAACTATGTTACCTTAAAATAAGCCAGCTAATTATAGTTTGTACTGCGCTCAGATAAATCTGTGTTACAGTCAGAGAGGACCTAGATTAATGAATCACAATGTCTCTACCTCATACAGGTTTAAGAAACCCTCAGTGCTTCTTTATTATACGCAATGGGCTTTTACTAGAAAAGCATCATAACAGGCCAGGGAAAGCCCTGCAGGCTGGGACTGTCCAGAAACAAAGAGTCTACAGAGGGGATGAACCGTGGTGCTTGTTCCATTAATGTCCACACCAAGAACAGCCTTCAAAGGAGTTTCAGATTTTATAGCTAAAGAGAAATGGAAAGCAGATGAAATAGAACAGGACATACCAAAACATCTCTTGATCAAACAGAGTTTGAAACGCAGGGAAAATCAGAGCTGAAAAGATTCAGTATGCTGCTGCCTGGCCTCCGACTCTGTCCACGTTAATTGCAAACTCCTGCTGATTTCAATGGGATTGGGTTTTCTGATGCCGCCAGCAGAGCAAACCACAGAAGATAACACCCTGACTTATAGATACATAGATTAATATCTGTTCTCAAATAGTTGAAGCTGCATTTGAAGTCCCACAGACACTGTTGGTGCCAGGAATCCACATTCATTGCAGGTTGTATCATAACACTGCGGGTGTCTCTTCTGTCATCACATCAGACCGGTGTTTGCCCTGCTCATTTGTAGAAAACAACATCACTTTACATGAAGCTTCAGCAGCACACGCAAATATATGATATAGCTATAGCATGGCGTTCTCTCTGGGGTAGCACATAATTTCGGAGGTGAACGCTTCTCAAAAAAGAGTATGAATATGAGAAGCAGAAGGGTAACCTTATTAAATAGGAGCAAAAATTCTCCTTTTATTTGTATATGCAGTACATTATAGTTTTTTTCAAGAGAAAGATGATGAAATCAATTCCTCTAGTATTTATGCTAAACAAGACAGAAAAGTATCAGGTCATTTGAAATCTTTAATGAAAATCATCCCAAAGCTCTTACCTAGAGTAAATTTCAATACCTCTCTGACCATTATCTGGCTGGCACAAGCACCAGTGATCCCTCAGATACCATTCATCTATAACCACAACATGGTACAAAAGATGGAGATTCTGCACAGGACGTTTCTGACTGCTGGGGCTACAAACTGAGCTGATTTTTTCTGTACTGCACACAGCATGTTTTCTCTTGTGCTGTGTGCTGTTTCTGTTGCTACAGACAAATAACTGCACCATGATACAGTACCTCAATCCATGAAGACGTGATCAAGGATTCTCATAAAGTGATGTGCAATGAGGGGAACATGAAGTTTGTACAGCCCCTCCCACTACCCCTCCCCAAAAGTTTTCAAAGATGTTCTAGTCTGACCCTCATGCAATTTCATATAAAGTCAATAACATCTTTCTGGTAGTACGCTATTTCACGTTCCTTCAAGGTCATGAAGAAAAATTTAGAAGGGATGGATTCTGACTGCGTACTCATACTAGAATAACTCTCCACTTACTCTGATTTAATCCCAGAGCTAATAGAATACTGGCAACAAGCCACAATTCATTTACTGAGCTTACAACAGGAGTGACTATATTGTAACATTTTTAGCATGTCCCCTAGGACAATCATTTTATTTCCACTCTCCTCTTTTTTTTTTTTTTTCTCTCTTTCTGCAAATTTTAGGAAAGGCCTTTCTATGAAAGGATGTGACTCAGCCTGTCTCTTTTATCCTTTATCCAATTTATTTCTTTAGGAGCGATAGGTTCACAGAAATGTCTCACTAGAACAACCTTTTAAGTGTGATCTAGTATATACAGCTGCACGGAGGCAGAATTTAAGCAAATATGCCGATTCTAATGGGTAAAGACCCAATCTTGAGAACTGCTAAGGTCACTGCAACTTGAATTGACCTTAATAGACTATAAACCCGGAGTTTGTAGATAGTAGTCGTGTCTTCATGCTTCCCCCGAGTGTTAACACATAATCCAAGCAGCTGGTCCTATAAATGCTTCACTGGCATAAATAAAGCAATTACCTTTGACACAAATAACCTCAGAAAATTGGATTAAGATAGACCCTTTCACATGCAACATCACACAGAACCATGTCAAGTTATGAGCAGCACTTAATCAGTTTATGTTCACTCAGAATAAAGCTTTTTCTCAGTGTGCAATGGATCTCTCAACCCCTGCTAAGAATATACCATCATTCTGCGTGTCAAGCTCTTCTGAACTGCATGTTATAGATGAACATTCACAGAAACCCCTGTAGCACCAAATTAGTGCCTTATCTATGACCTTAAGCCCAGTGGGTTGTTTTTTTGGTGGGTTTTTTCCCATTTTTCTCTCCACTCTGTCTCCCAGATTCATCCTATATTGCAGTTCCCTGTCACCAGCTCATCAGATGTCCACAATAGCCCCCTTGTTCCTTGTTCAACCAAAACGAGTTTCTACTGATTTCCCTATTCCTGCCTCGTCACTATGTAGTCCTGTAGCTCTTGCACTAAAAACAAACCAAATTCAGACATTTCCACAGCACTCCATAAGTGTTATTTACAGCTTTTTCCCCCCGAGTTGGAAGACAGGTATTTGTAATTCCCCACATCTTAATTCTTTCCTTCCCCTTCCTTCTTCCTCTCCACCTAGCCAAGAAAGGAAGATAGCCTGGGTATTCTTGTTTGCAGAGCACCCACTGAGCCTGGGAGAACACAAACTGTCCACACACAGATATCTGCCCACATCTCTGGGACTGCTGCATACGTGGAGTCTCAGAAAAACACAGAAGGAGGGAGAAATGTTTTGAAAAATTTTCGTTTCATTCTATAATAAGATGAAACAGACTATGTGGATTTTTCTGTTTCCATGGAACTGAACTGCTTTTTCTAGCTATCTTTATTTTCCAAACACGGCAAGCCATATGACTTTAAATTTTGTGCTTGAAATAGACAGAACAACTTCAATTAGCATTTGATAAGACTGGTGTTCAGCCAACATAGATTAATATTTTTGTGTTTTGTTAAAACAGGGACTTGTGGCCTTTGCTTGTGTGATCAATCAATAATATTGAATAAAAATGGCTACAATCAAAATCTCAAAAATTTTCATCTTTATCTTTCCAAACACTGTCAGCACTGGCAAGAACGATTCCTCCCTCGCTTGGGGTTTGCGCTATATTGTACACTGAGATGTTCATTTTAATTTACTGGGAAGTTCTACACCTCTTATCGTGACATTTACTATAAATGACTCTGCCTTAGACCCTTTAGGGTTGGTTCCTTACTTTTCCAGTGTGGCCAGATTGATAGTGACACAGTCTTATACTGGAGTTCTTCTCACTAAACCGTTGTGTGGGAAGAGCGTTAGAATCAACACCCAGCAATATGTTTTCGTGTTGGTTTCCTTCTGTCATGTACCCTCACATTTTGACTACAGATCAGTTTTATTATGCTTCCATTGGACGTTATCCACACATTTACAGGAGTTACCAGGGATTATGTAAAACCAGCACAGATTATGTCTTTGAAGAAGTATTTGCTGGAAAAGCTCAAGGCAGTTTGTGAAGACATCCACAAAGTAAGGGGTGAGAACAGGACCTCAGCAGCTTTATCAAGACTCTCAAAAGCGTGACGATTTGACGCAATGCTTGCTCCCAACACAAACATACACATCAGTGGTTTTCAAAGCTATGAGCAAGTGCCTGCTTCCATTTTCTTCCATGGAAGCTACAGGATGCTCAACACTGAAACAATCCATCCAACTACATGCTCCTGTTTTTAACAATTCTTGGCTTAATTATTGTAACAGAAAAACTGTTTAGCCCAGCTGAATTAAGTTCTTAATTTAGAGAGGTTTTATTTACAATATCTTAATAGTAATGCACAGAAATTTGTTTAGAGATAGGAAAAAAGTATTTTCAATTATATTATTCTTTCTCTTCTACTTATAGTTCTTCAAGCACCATATGTCTCCAAGCTTCCTCCAGCGGCCTCTTTTTAAAAAATTCTTTCTATTTTAAAAGGACCATGTGGAATAAAAAACACACTTTCTCCTCTCAGTCTGTTTCCAACATGACATTTTGCTCTCACATGAACTACATTCAAGAAGCAATTTTTCAACATTCTGGAAAGGAATGCTATATTGAAAATCAATAGACGAACAGAGTTCAAGCTGAAGGTTCTTGCAGGATAAATACATTTTCAGCACAATTTGAGGGCTAACTTTGTTATTGAAACCCACAGCGCTTTGGCAGAGGGTCTGATTGGCACAACTCTTCTTCAGTATCACTCAGCTCAGATGCAGGCAGATGTTTGATCAGCAAATGGCTGCAGCAACTTAAGCCAGGCAAGCATCACAGCTTAATTCAGATCATCTCTCCCAACAGTTTAAATGAAGCTGGCAAAGGTTGCACTGAATCAGACAAGGAAGACTTGGAAATTCCCTTCTTCTGATAGGCCAAAATAGATTATAAATTTCAGTAAAGGGACAACTGCAAACAAATGTTGATGTGGATAAAGGGCTGTTACATCTTTAGCCACCAGAAGCATCTGCTGAATGAATGTATGTTCATGCCTTGGTAAGCTGTAAGGAGTCTCTCTGGAACAGGGCATTGTAGTATGAGGATCAAACTTCCAATGGGTGCTTTTCCATTGCTTCTAGCATAGATTTTAACATTAAAGCTGTTCAGTGACAACAGGGATGGAAGAATCTGATGAAAGTGCAAATGAGAGCCTCTGTAAAAGGCGGTAGGAAAGGCAACGATAAATTCCAGGGGAAAAAAATGGCCCTTGAGCAAGATGCTGGTCTTGATCAATAAAAAGCAAAGCCCATTGCAACTCCCTGCATCACAGTGAGACAGCCTGTCAAACACTCAAACTGTGCTTTCCTCAAACACCTGCACATGGCTACAGATTTGCTCAGCTCTCCAGGTACTCGAAACAGAGACTCCCTCATGACAAAATTCCATCCAGAGGAACTTTTTCTATATTGCTCAGCACAGACAAAGGTAGAAAAGGTCTATCTGATATCTCACTATGATCAGCTAATGAGGTTGTCCCGTTCACTCCTCTTTTGGAATGAGCATTCCCACAACAAGCAACATGTTAAAAAGTGTACGGGGAGAATTAATCCTAGTTGAAAGATGGACTGGTGGGCTGTGCAGTCTTTCAAGGAGAAACCAGTTCTTAATTCTGTTCATCGTCCGTGTCCTGTACCAAAACTTTGCCTTTGAAGCCAACTGATGCAGATAGGAACTCCCAGTTCTTTGATACATTTGAAATGAAACAGGCAGAAAGACAGTGAATACATTCTTATTTTTAGAACATTTCTTCAGAAATTTAGAAAAATATTTCAGTGCCCTTTTTAGTTACTGAACTCTCCAACACTACCTGCTAATAGGGTACTTTAGTTAAACTGGGACAAGAACAAGCCCTGCTAGCCAGCCTTTCCTTCTGTTCAAACTTTAATTAAAGGGAAAAGGCACCTCTGCTGCATTTTAGAGTTTAAGTTGTAGAATCCAGTTGCAGTGCTAGTAATAGGACAGGTACTTGCTCTTTTGAGAGCACCAACAATGTTGTCTTCATACTATTTTAAATAACTGCTTATTGCAGCCTAATAAGAGTAAATCACATTTCATCCTCAACAGTCTATAGTACATTGAGATGTAGGGTTCTTTACATTGTCTTTGAGTCCAGTGGTACAAGTGAAATGCAAGCTTGCTTTATTTCATTAAAACTATTTCATTTATTATCTCTTTTTTTCTTGCTGCAGAATAAGCCACAGGTAAAAGTCCATGCTTTAAAAGAAAGAGCTGTATTGTTTCCTGCTCAATCTGTTCCTTATCACCTTTACATTTATGGAAATCAGTAAGGAAGCAAAAGCCTGAACTCTTACCAGGGTTGGGCAGAGGGCTGATGTCACCAGCACAGGTCACCCCAGGGTCCAAGCAACTGTGTTATCTTTGTCTACAATATCAGTTAGGTGATTAGCACTGAAGTATTGTGTGGGGTTTTTTTTTAAGGATATAGAAGATAATGAAAATCACAGAATTGTCTCAGAAATTCATTCATAAATTGAGGGAAAGACCCTGCAGTGAAAGACCTATAGCATACATTTTCTCTTCTATACTGTGGTTGACTCTGACAGAAAATTAAACCAAGGCCTGAATTTGCATCTGTGAAGGGTATTAACACCCAGGACAAACTACAGAATGAGTCAGACTCTATATTTCAGAAGTCATTTTGACAAAAACTAGATGCTGATTGGAGGATACACTATTGCTAAGCTCAGTTCAGTTGGTGAGGATTTATGGACTAATATACTCAAGAGGCTAGAATAAATAAGCTAATGGTCCCATCTCATCCTGAATTCTTCATATTCTTCTTTACAGCAAGAAGCGTGGTTTCAAAGATTAAAATCCATTGGACAAGGCTCTCCCATCTCTAACTCCTCAGAGCATCCCCATCTCTAACTCCTCAGAGCTGCAGCAAGTCTTTATCTGGCGGAGGAACAAGCTGCCTGTCTCTTACTAGAAGCAAGAGAACAGAAAAGATGAAAAATGCTCCAGCTTTCCTCCCCTCTCGTGCAAGGCTGGATGAGCACAATCCCAGGAAGCTAATGAAAGGACACTCGGGCTCAAGGCAGGAAAACACACTTCAGAAAGGCACTCATGCAAAACGCTGCAGCAGACTGGCTCTGCTGCTTCCTCCCTTCTGAGGACTGTGCTTTTACAAACCAAAGAGCATCTGCAGTGGGAGATGGTGCATATGTAGTTACATGCTGTGTCTGGGTACTCCTAGAGCTCCCTGCTGGGAGATGCTGAAGGTCCCTCACAGCTCGGGAAGAGGCACAGACTGGAACCTAAGGGCTCAGCCTGGGTATGCAAATGCCAGCAGCAGAGCTCTGTAATGTTCCCAAAAGCCACATTTCTGAAGTTCTTGAAACCGATATGAAGATACAGTCATGGATCCTACTAGAGCCTTTTTAAGTATGAGATTTCTTACCATTTTGTCGTGGGTTAAGCAGAGCAGAGTTAATTTTTTTCCCTTTTCCCTTCTCTTCATAAATAGCTAGAAGAAGCTATGTTTTGGATTCCTGCTCAGGAGAGAATTGATAAGAGAAGAACAGAGAAGAACGTTTATAGTTATTGCTAGGATGTTGCTATTTGTTCTCAAGGACGAGATACATTCAGCCTTTCTCCTC
>WKFP01013647.1:189484-210617 GCA_011057875.1 Pterocles orientalis
AAGGAGGAAATAGCAATATCCAAAAATATAAAAAGATATTTCTGCTGGAAAGCAAATGAAAAATACATTTATGTTCTTGTTTAGTTGCTTTAAATGTCTGAGCATTGTTGTCTCTGATTAGTCTTATCAAGTCCTCTACAATTTTGATTAGGCAACTGCTGATTTCCAGCCTTCATTGTCATTTTTTAATGCATGGCTTTGAAAGTTTCTTGATCTTTGCGAAATGCTGAGTATTTGCAGGTTGGAATGCAGGTGGATGTCAGCTCCATGCTCACATCTAGCGATTGGGACAATAAATCAACCGCAGAAAACAGATTAATATAGTAATGGGGTCTAATTTTTAAAAATTACTTCAGTCTTTTTGTAGAGCATTTTGTAGAGCATTTTTTGCATCTCATTAACACAGCAGCAAAATGAGATTGATATTAAAGTGACATAAAGTGCTTAAAGACTGAGGCCCTGTAGGAACTGGCAGATCCACTCTTACAAAACTCAGAGCTTAACATTAGGCCAAACCCTGTGACTGAAGCTTGCATAACAGCAACACTGTGAACACCCTACAGAGATTTTGCCATGTTCGTAGCTTTGCGTGAAGGCATTACTTCTCAGAGTTAGGAGGTCAGCCTTTTCTCCTTAAAAGTTTCTTTGGCAAAATACTCCAGGAGACCTATGAAAGCCAGTGGCCATTATGAAAGTGTCCTCATGCGGATGGATGTTTGGAAAGTCACCAATTCCCCCTGCTCTAGAGCTTTGTACTGAGTGCTTAGCATTGTGTTCACCATCCCCTCTGCCAAATCTTCCTGACACATAGGGTGTGGATCACAGAATCCCCAAAATGCAGCAGCTCTTGCATCAAGCCACAAGCTATCACCGATACAGACGCTAAACAGAGCTTTTATGAAAAGCTACGCATCTGGAAAGCATGGAATCATTGATTCATAAGTCTGCACATCGACATTAGGTAGGTTTTAATAGAAAAAACATTGGTGCTTTAACAGAGAGCCAGCTCTGGAAATGCTAGCTGGACTTCGCATCTGCCATTCTTATCTTTGTGTGATATTCATGTAAACTGAGGATTTGGGAATCTTATGGGAAAGTGCGATATACTGGATCTGCTACTGGCAATGCACAGTTTTAAAGGTTTATAAGTAGTAATAATGAATTATATAAGCCACACATATCTATATAAACACACATTCATTTTCCTATGCTTTTTTAAGCAAGCTAGGTGTTACGGGTGGCTTTACCATTGAGGGACTCTTGCATATATTGCCAGACATTTTCCTTATAGTCCCAAGATCCACTCCAACCAAAATCTAGTTCAATATCTTGCTGATATCCTGAGAGCAGACAAAATTTGATGCCCAAAGACTATGAAAACGGGGCAAGTACTTTGCTATACTTCTCTTCAGAATAATTTTCCCAACTCTTACAGTCTGTAGCTTGAATACTTCCTGAGCCAGAGATGGTTTTTAAATATTCAGCTGCTATCAGTTTTTGGTTGTTTTAGTTTTTTTTTTTTTGTTTTGGTTGTGGGTGGTTTGGTTTTTTTTTTTTTCTCAATGGACTTCTCCAGTCTCCCAGTTACACAGCTTAGCTTCACATTGGATAAAGAATCACCTCCTTTCACCTTGAACCCGGCATTGGTACAGAATTTGTCCAGGAGCGCATGATTCCACAGCAATGTTATTTACAGTGAACCTCATTAAAAGTTGTTCACATTCAAAGGATAAATCTTATTTATAAATTGTAAGCTGCCATGTTTACCATCTGGGGTGCATAGAATACAAGATTGTCAGAAAGCTATCTATTGGCACTTGTTTTTTTTTAAATATCACTAAGCAGTATTTGACAAGCATTTGCATTCTCAGCATAGCTGCACCCAAATTCAAAGATAACGTGCTTCGTGCCTTCTGGAAAAAACAGCTTCAGCATTTCTTGCAGCTTTATTTAATTTTAAATATGTCATTTTAAACTGAAAGTCCTTTTTTGCTACCAGCTAGAAAAAAAGACCAAGCTGAGAAATTTGACTTTTTCTTCAAGTTTCTGTCAGGATTTTTCATCATAGAAAGCTTGCAAGTTATATCCAGAAAATAAGTTCCTGGAGTTAACAAGAAACAACTCCACTGAAATGTTTGTTTGTTAAAGAACCCTAATGTTTATGTTTTAATATAGAGGAAAAAAAAAAAAAACCTAAAGATCCCTGACAGAGGTGAATTTTAATTGCCACAAATTTGGCTGAAGAATTTATTTATCTTGTCATTTAGTTCTTTTTCACTGCAACCTCCATCCATCCAAAGCTGGTTTGCTGCAGCTCATCAGGATTCTTAAGCAACAACAGACATACAGACTTTGTAAATCAGAACTCACTTTACTCATGCTGTGTGCACTTCTAGTTGTAAAATATTAAAGTAGGTAGGACCTTTAAGACAGGTAAACAGTTAAAGAAGAAATTTAAAAAAAAAACCCAAAAAACCAAAGCAAAAATCAATCACACAAACTTTTGCACCCAGAGTATACTGGGCTCATTTAAAATTTGCATACATCCTTCCTTCTGCCAGTGATGCTCTCATCTGAGCTGTCCCACTGAAAAGCTAATCCACCATGGCATTGCTCTTAATTCCTGTAATTTCAGTAGCTCCTGAAAAGGACACCAGGTTCCTAAATGCTTCAGTGTCATTTGTGGATGATCCGCTTCAGTGTATTTTAATACTCAGATCGCCCTTGATGCCAAAGACCTGTCACAATACTATCAGCAGGACTGCTGGGCTATCCAGGCTCATTCCCGTTTCACTGGGAACATCTGGAGCTAGGAACCAGCGCAAACAGAAATAAGACGGCAAGAAATCCTCTCTAACAGATGTTTAAATATAGAGCAGAATTAAAAGTACAGATGTCTAACAATGAGGATATTTAATTTAGAGAATAAATACTGTGCCAGAGCGCTTGTGTTCCTCCCACTGCTGAGTCTTGGAGCAAGTTTAGCTATGTATTCAGAGCTCTAGAAATATTCAGCCTTGGGAACTTCTCAGCCACAAGTGTTACTAGCAGTCTGCCTTTTCCCACGACAGCCTGCTTAGTCCCTTTCCCCCAAATATTACAGTAATCCCAGAAAGATTATTTCATAAACAGTTTCAGTACTACAGAATATTTCAAAACCACAGGACTTTGGTTCCTGTGTGCTCTTGAAAATTCTACCCACACATATTTCTTTGCTAACCCCACTGTAAACACAGGTGCCTCTAATTACTCAAAAGTAAGAGTTCCTCCTGGGTACACAAGTAAGATAGTGCTGAAAGAAAAAAAAATAAATAAATAAAGGATTGTTAGGTTCAGACACATCTAAATTTCAGGTTGATATTTGAATTAAGTACTAAGACAGAAAACGGTGTGAAGACAAATGCTGACAGTTCAAACAAAGTTAAATACTTTTTTTCTTCCCCAAGTCTTCTTTTTACTGTTACTTTAAGTGCACTACTGACAATCCTTTCTGCCTCAACAGATCCAGGAGGACATCATTTACAACCAATTTCCATAATTGCCAGGGACTTTCGGAAATCACATCCACTAAGAACTTCAGCATAGCACAGTGAAGACAATCCGACATTGTCAGAAGCTCTGAGTCCAGGAAAAGCCTGTTGCTAGTAGGGAACAGTATTCCTCTGTCATTACAAATTCCTATGTGCCATAATCTATAGAGCCAAGCTCTGCCTTCCCCCTTGACTTCCACGGGGGCAATTAGGCTAACACTAATTATCTCTGGAAACCGCTCAGAGCAGGTTTTGGCACAAAGCACCTGCCCTTCTAGACATATTCTTGCACAGTATGTGACCACTTTCCCTTTTCAGTTAATTGTGCTTGAGCTTAGTGTCATGAAACAACAGCCAAGAATCTTTGCCATAACCATGTTTCTCTTTCAGCACTTGAAGGCGAGAGGTTACTTCAGAAATAAGCTTTTGGTACTGCCATTATTCTGTGCATCACAGGTTATGGTGAAAAGGTAAGGCTGAAGGCACAAATGAGGCTGCTGCATCTCGTTGAGCAGGCTGGGAGTTTCAAAGATGGAAATAGGGAAGGTCTGCACTGAAGGAAACCATTTGAAAAATCATGGCAAATTTGCCAGCACTGAAATGGGGGGGCCGGGTCAGGGTGGGGGGAACAAAAAACAAACCACAAGCAAAAACCAAACAACAACAACAACAACAAAAAAATCAGAAGGGTGCACTGCATGTTCACAGTATGATTTGGTGCAAGTTAAACCTTCCCTGTGACCATACACCACAGACTCATCCTCCTTACCTTGCAGGAATGACCAGCTTTAGCTTTTTTTTTTTTTAAATCTTCCTCAATATAGTACAATTTATCAGAAATGTCATTACCTTTCACAGAGGTAGGTAGACTGAAGTGTCTTGTCACTTATCTTATTCTTGCACAGCTCTTTTTTCCTCTGGACTCCTCACCATAGCTACAGACCTCAGAAATGCTCCTTGTGGGAAATATTCACAGCTGAGAAGAATAACAACAGAAAACACAGTGTTTGAGAGGGAGCATTGGAGTACACAGCACTGTCAAAAACCTGCTGCCAACGACAATTTGCACAGGCACATAAAAGCTGGATCAAATTCAGAGTAGTAAGTACTTAACAACTGGAATTGTTTATTCCCCTCCTTTATTATCCTTTATTCTTCATTTAGATTAATTGCAGATTTACTTATCTTTTTATATAAAAGTACATCCTAATTCATTCCAACTTTGTACTCATGAAAAAGAGAGACTAAAACTGACAGCATTTTCATTTTATCTGTAGGAGAGCAAGAGCAGAACAGCTCCACAAGGGATAACATGCCAGGAACCAATGGTGAGCACAACCCTGGCAGTGCCCTCACTCACCTGCATGCATTCCTAGGGGGCTTGAACGCAGCAGGGTGGTAATAAGTGTCCATTGACAGTCTCAGATGAGGCAAGGTGATGAACCAGGTCTAAGGTCCCACCTTGGGATAAAGCTGAAAATAACACTGCGATAGGGGCCCAATATCCATACAAAAGAAAGGACTAGGGAACAAGCTACCTAAAATACTAGCCCAAGATCCCTCAAGGACTTACAGCAAGAGACAAAACTGGAGACAGCTATACCTGGTAGACAGCTCAGACCAGGACTGAAGCCCCCAGCCTGAGCTTAAATGGAGCTCCTAGGACCATGGGCAGAAGGTGTGGGTGGAGGCCCCCCAGGTGAGGCTGGTCAGGGACATTAAGGACTGTTAAAGCCATCATGTCCCAGCCATAGACCATGGCTCCGTGTCAGGTTATCACTGGTGCTAATACACAGTATCTTCTCAACAACTTAAATGATGGCAGGAGAGCCTGGGAGCTCACCTGCAAAGAGTTTCATCAGAGGCTCCTATCCCATCCCGTTCCAAGGCTCCTGCCCCTGCCTGCCTTGCTGTTGTGCCTGCTCCCACCTTCTTCTCCTTTATGGAAAAGGTTGAGCCCCTGCTGCTCCAGGGACACATTCCAGAATCCCAGCCTACCACAAGTACATCCTGAGAACAACTCAAGACCAGCTCCATTCTTGGCTGTTGTACTGAGTTTCCCAATGAGTACCATAGATATCATGCTGTGGGACCTGGAGAGTGTTCCACTGGAAAATATACAGCTCTCACAGATTATGGCTAAATTTCAAAGCATGGCCATGCTTCCTGTCTTCAGGAGTCAAGCAGGCCTTGGCCAGATGTGGAATGAGACTTAAGTGGGCATCATACCCCCTTTCATTTCTGCATTCCTGATTTTCAGAGGCAGGCAGGCAGAAGGGAGCCATGTGTTGTGCTCCACCATGTCTCCTATCTGTGTGGCAAGCAGAACCAGCAAATAGCATGGCACATATCCCCTCCACAGCTGAGCTATGACCACTAAGACAGCTCTCTGTGAATGCCCAAAGATAATTCAGTTAGTAAAATGCCCAAGCAACTATCTAGAGAACAGGCTCCAGACATAGTTGAAGCTAAAATATATGCTGGGTAAGAGAGGAAGTGTTGTGGGAGCTTTCCCATGCTGCATGGCGTAGGATTGATTGGGAAAGGGAATATGGGAATCGCTTCTTGGCCTTTTGGCTAAGATCAAGTGTAGTATCTGTTCTTATCAGTTTAATATCTGATACGTCCTTGGTAAGACGACTTTATAATAGAGAGCAGCTCTGAGGAGAAGGAGTTGGGGGTATTGGTGGATGAGAAGCTGAACATGAGCCGGCAGTGTGCGCTGGCAGCCCAGAAAGCCAACCGTGTCCTGGGCTGCATCAAGAGAACCATTAGCAGCAGGTCAAGGGAGGTGATTCTCCCCCTCTACTCTGCTCTCGTGAGACCCCACCTGGAGTACTGTGTTCAGATGTGGGGCCCCCAACATAAAGAAGACATGGACCTGTTGGAGAGAGTCCAGAGGAGAGCCACAAAATTAATCAGAGGGCTGGAGCACCTCCCCTATGAGGACAGGCTGAAAGAGTTGGGGTTGTTCAGCCTGGAGAAGAGAAGGCTCCGAGGAGACTTAATAGCAGCCTTCCAGTACCTGAAGGGGGCTACAGGAGAGATGGGGAGGCACTCTGCATCAGGGGGTGGAGTGAGAGAACAAGGGGTAACGGGTATAAGCTAAAAGAGGGTAAATTTAGACTAGACATTAGGAAGAAATTTTTCACTATGAGGGTGGTGAGACACTGGAACAGGCTGCCCAGGGAGGTTGTGGATGCCCCATCCCTGGAGGTGTTCAAGGCCAGGCTGGATGAGGCTTTGAGCAACCTGGGCTAGTGGAGGGTGTCCCTGCTCATGGCAGGGGGGTTGGAACTTGATGATCTTTAAGGTCCTTTCCAACCCAAACCATTCTATGATTCTATGATTCTAGGATTCTACGATAATACAGCTCTCTTGCTCTTGGAACATTTGCCTGAGAGAGTAAAATAAGAGGCAAGAGACTGCACCGTATTCTGAATTAATAAACTCAAGAGCTTCTACTATAAACAAGAGTCTGATGGAATATAAAAGGCCACTGAGCACTGCCTTGGCCAACCCCAACAAAGCACACTACACAACTGATTTCTTTTGCACTGATTCTCTTAGAAAAGCAATGTATTTGTGACTTTCTGTACTTGATTCACTTGAAGCACCTTCAACTTTGTTATCAAAGATCAACATTTATAAAACTTCATCAGTTTATTCTGGGGATTAAGCACAGGCTTTCAAATTAATTAGGTAGCACAGCAAATGCTTGTGGAATCTGAATGCCCTGAAGGACTTGAGAGAAGTGTCAAGTGGGTTTGGACAGACAATTAAAATCAAGCCCTTTGGGAGTAAACTGGAGATTTAAAAGTCTCCACCATGACTTGTGGAGCATATTAGTGCTTTCATGCAAGAAGGCTCACTGCCTTCCCCTCATTCCTTCCCTTCCAGCCAAACTGTGCCCAGTTTCAAGGGACTGAAGCTATTATCTCACACAGACATCACTAGTGAGAGTTCTCTGTTTTAGAGCCTTAGGTTTAAGGTCTCATTCTTGCTTGTAGCTGTGCAAGTAAATTAGGCAGAACCCCAAAAGAAACCGCTCCACCCCAAAAGAAACCGCTCCCACCCCATTCCTCAGCAGCTTTATGCATTTATATGGCTGAGACAGCTACAAAAGAAAACCACATCAGCAGTGGTTTGGCACATCAAACATTCCAGGCAGAGACTGGAATCGGTGTCTAGGCAAACCATTAGGAAAGCTTCTGCTTTCTTGGGAGAATGCCTCAGTAAAACGCACATTAATTATTCAGTCATGTCCTTCTATTGTTAATGCTGTGAAAGCAAATACAAACACAAAAAAAGAAACCATAATATTCTTGTTACTTCAAGTCATTTTCAATACACGAGCAATGTAAATTACAAAAACCACCACCAACAACAAAACCCAGCAGTCCAAGTCAGGACTCTGCTGAAACCCAGGTGATCCAGGCACTGCAAGCCGACTGCAGTACCAGATTTACCCACTCATCTACAGCACATTCCTGGCTAGGCACATCACCACATTTCAACTGTATTCTATCTTCGTCTAGCACATCTATTTTACTGTAAATCCTCAGAGAAGGTGTTATTTCTGTAAAAGTGTTGACTTGGAAAGTAATACAACCCAAGAACCATGTACATGCCCCATCAGAACCGCTTTTTCTGGGAAGGACACAAATCACGGATAGTTTTTCATAGCAACAGCCATACTTGGATAGAAGTAAAAACAGTCCAAATATCAGGAGTGGTAGGCAATGTAATCTGCCATGTGCCTAACAAAGGTTCAGTATAATTCCTACTGCAATCAATGGAAAGACGCAAGGAAATTATGGACAGCAGTGTCTATATTCTGTACAAATTCTCATTCACATTGCCTCATATTGGAACACGGCAAGAACAGACACTTGTCAGCTTTTGAGGAGCATAGTTAAAAACACAGAAATCAGGTCTCCAACTTAAGAGTACATTCAGTACTCTTAAAGTTACATAAAGAATAGCTGCCTTGGGAAATGGGAAGCTTTAATTCTTTTTTAGTCTGCTGCACCACTCAAAGTTCAAATTAACAACAAAGGTGGTAAGAGTGAAGTATCTTACCAAAAGACAGATTCCTAAAATCTTTGTATTGAAAATGAGATACATAGAGAAGAGCTGTTTGTTGAAGGGATAGAGAATCAGTCAGAATGCCTCGCTTGCACCTCTCATGACCAAAGGTCACCACTTTGCAGCTTGTCAGTAGCAGGTTTTCACCACTGGAGCTGTGTTTGAAATGATCCAAGGCAGACTACTAGATGGGTGAAAATACTGCAGAATTTATACACTCAATAAACATCACTGTCATTTTGTCAGTGCCTTGTTGGTGCCTGGTAAAGCATGTTGCCTTGCACAGAAGCTTCTATCCTATTTGCACGCCAACACGGGAAAAAATTCTCCAGATGAGGCAAAGAAGAGGCAGGCAAAAACATACATCAGTGTGGGTGAGCTTCAAACGCGCAGTAAACTAGCAAAAGGTAAGCACTATAGTAATGCCCATCCTCACACAGTCTGGCTACACAGGGAAAGGAAACAGAAATGAGAGAGAAAACTAGTGGAATATTACCCGAAACTTTACAGAGAGGGGGCCATGTGCAAAGCATATGCAGTTTACCAGAATCACTGCCAAAATGCATTTGCACTCAATCTAGTGGGCGAGTGGTGCCAAAGAACCCTTCTGCCTACTGTCAGCAGAATGTGGGAAATGTTGAGAGGGCACTGGGGGACAGAAAGGAAGAAAAATGCTATGAGCTCCTTCTGCTTCAGCTAGGATGCTGCTGAAAGCTATAAAATGTGTGTAGCAGAGCTACTGCAAAATACAAACCCAGGGATGCAGCTCATTACACAGTGCTTAGAGCATGCGTTAGTAGGAAAAAGAATGCAAAGAAAGAATGGAAATAATATGTTTTCCTTTTTCTCTTCCTTTTCTGTTTTCTATGTTTGTTCCACCACATTCATCTGTTTCCTTTCTCTGCTCTGCTAGCCCCAGGCTTCCTTCTAGCACTATTTTCTTTCTAGATTATTTCCTTTTTCTTTTTATTCTTTCTGATTATACTTTTTTTGCATTTATCTTGTTTTTCCATGGTTTCTTTTTATTGCCTTTCTCCTCCTGATTTTGTCCCCTCCCCTCTCCCTGGAATCAAGTCAGCTTTCTGACATGCAGGCAGCCAGAAATGAATGATGGGAGAGCCAGAGAAAGACAAAGGAAGCCAGCAGTCCTGTCCCCTCACCAGGCAGCAGCCCCTCTACAATGATGTGCAATTCTGGGCATGTTTGTTTGGATTCCTCAGGCTCTTTACTCCGTTTAATCTCAGAACGAAACCGATGGCTTGAGGAATTATTGTTTTTTCTCAAATAGAAATCAAGCATCAGAAAGCAAACCTGATTTTTTTCAAAGCCCATAAACAAGTTATTTTGTGTGTTTCTTTGCTGGGAATAGAGCCAAGACCCAGTGATAAAAGTTCAACTTTAAAATGCATTCAAATGTTTGCTACTTTAAAAGCTGATTTAAGGCAGTCAGTGTCAGGAGCTGTTAACTAATGGAAAACTGTATCACTATGCAGTTCTCTGTCTAGGCAGGCATTTCTTTCACAGTTCCTTAATGCTTTCATTATATGAACCTTTATAAACTATTGCAGGTTATTGTCTCTTCCTGTTTAAGCCTCACTGAAAATCTTCATGATGAGTTTTTATTCTCCCCCCAGGGCCTATACAGAAACAAAAGGGAAGCCAGGATGGCAATAGGGGAGATCACCTGGAACAATTTCACTTGTAGAGGATCAGCAACGGCCCCAAAGATGGAACCGTCCAGATCCTTGTTCTGAACTCAGAGATAAGGTACGAAAGGAAGAATCTGAGAGAGAAACAACCTTTGTACTACTACGGGCCACTGACCAAACTCTCCAACTGGTGAAGATCCTCCAGGCCAAGGCTCAGCAAATTCGTGAGAGGGGAGCTCCAGGAGCAGCTTTTCATCAGCATACAGCCCTGGTGTCCTTGGAAGCTGGGCCAGCAGAGGTGTGCAGTGAGGACCCACAGAAGTGTGATGGCCTGATGTCTCAGACTTCAGGATGTGACACTGCACCTATGTGCTAAGACACAGAAAATACAGAAGCATTTTTTTTGAGGAAATTACAGAATATCAAAGAGAAAAAAAAATCATTGAGAATCAGAATGAAAGTCAGGATTTTCCGGGGAACAGAGGCAGCTAGGCAGGTAATCAAGTGCATAGACCTCACTGTGGCATCCAGTCTGTCTCCTTTAAGACAGAATGTAAAACTGGCGCAAATGTAATAACGAGGAAGCACTGAAAACCAACCTTCTCCTCGTTCCAATAGGCGATGGCGATAGATACAGAAATCAGAATTGAGTTTACTTGCATGCCTTTATACTTAAAGAATTAAGTATATCACACATAAAATGTAGCTTATGAAGAAAACACAAGTAAGTTTTATGTTCTCCATTTTATGTATGCCCCACGTCAAAAGCACTTTTGGGTCTTTCTTTCGTACACAGTAACTAAAGCATACTTATCACATAATGGAATTAATTATACTCCGAATGATTTCAAGAACAGAGCTACTCCAGTGTTCCAGAACTAGCAACTGCAAGATTAGTACTGCATTAAGTTACACTCTTAGTTGGTAAACTGGGATAATCCTACAAAGCAAAAACCAGGGATGGCCTGGTACAGAACTAAAGCCAGCCAAAAGAAAGACATGGGTTTTGGCTCACAATTAGTGGAAGAGTTTCTTATGTTCTACCCATTACCCATAGACAATAATTTGAAGTAGATCTGATGTCATGTTTTGGATATCCAATAATTGTGTTCATGTAACAACTCTGATATTTTAAAAAATTTAAAATTATAATAATATTAGAATAATATAGTATCTGTGACACAAGAAAGGACAGGACAAACATGTTCATGCTATGGCTCCCAGCCTTAAATAATTGGGGAATCAGGGATTTCCAGAGTCAGAGTGGAGTCTTCACATTTAGTAGACCTGCACAGATAGTGATTCTGCAAACTTGTCTATTCGCTCTTTAAACCCAAGTAAACTCTTAGTATCTACAACATCCCGTGGTAAGAAATTTCAAAGTGTACATGTCATGGTGATAAAGATCCACTTTGTTTTTTGGATTTCAAACAGGCAGCGTGATACTTTCAGTCACGTCTTGTATTTTTAGAGTGGAAAAAACGGTTAATAGTTTGTTCTCTCATTATTTTTGCCATACCACTAATGATTTTGTAGATCTCTAGCTACAGAATTCCTGGAATTCTGGAAAGAACTATGCTGTGATTCACCTGCTTAAAGAGCTGGCTACATACCCTTACAAAAAAAAGCTGCTGAGGATCAGCCAAAAATGGTTTCTGCTCCAGATTACACTTACAATGATGGTAAACTAGCTTTTCTTTATTGAATACTGTTTTCTTCTTTATCTCATCATAGCTACTGCCAATTCATCTTCCACTGCTTTTGTATGGCTCAATAATATTTCAAAGCGTTCGCAGACAGCGTGCTGGCTTGATTCAATCTCTTTGATGCGATCACTCCTACAGAGCAGCAGGAGGCAGATACGTGTAGGGTAGATCCACTTCTCCAAGAAAACATTTGGCTTTCAGAATTACTCACAAACTGTCCCGTTGTGGTCTGCAATATACAGCACAGCAAAGTATTAATGTTGAAATGAGGCAAAATAACAATTTATGCAAACTAGCACTTGAGGACAGCCAGCACGGTACTACATACAGCTGTCCCTTTAAACAGCAGCAAATTTGTTGGGTTTTTTTCACTTCTCCAGTCATTTCTCCAAGTTGGAGAAATAAAATAAACAGCAGTGAGAATAGAAACTGCCCCAGGGGGAGTTTTGTCAAGAACTCTGTTTCTAGCTTGTCTGAAGGGACTGAAACTATCCCCCACCTTTCTTGCCCAAACCTGGTTTTCAAAAAGGTCTTTAGACTGACATGGCCACCAGTAATACCTTGGTCCTACACAGGACAGTCTAGAAACCTTGGTTAAAGTGACAGCTGCGTATTCTTGTTGGTCGATATGCCAGCAATTTCTACACCTGTAACTACAGGAACTTTTTTTGGTGCATACGGGAACAGTTCCAGAAAGCTGAATGACATGAGTTCTATGACTATTGACTTGTGCAGAGTCAGATCCTGTCTTGCCATTTGAAATTACACTAATTTTCCTTGCATTTGTAGGGAGGCAAGGGGATGGCAAGAGAGGAGAGGCTTTTACATCTCACTACTGTCTAGGTTTTTATAGAAATTTATCAGAACCCGTACTTGTTCTAGGGATGACAATTATGCTATAAACCCCCAATTCTTCCTGTCCTCCAACAAGGGAAGTACTACATTTAGTTTTATTTCAGTCCTCTGGTACGTCCTCTGTCATTCATGAATCTTCAAGGAAATTCAAACAGCTTTGGTCAATTGTTCAACAGAGACAGAAATTGTTGTCGGTCTTAAATATCGGTCTGCTCTTGGTTTTCCATGCACAAATAGGCATACCGGACATTTGAAATATGCTGTGATCTTAAGCAGCCATAGACTTGTGTCATCAGTCTGAGGGGAACAGAGCAAAAGCAAACAATTAAGCTCTGTCAGATACTTCAAAGCGTTCTCAGACATGAGATAAATTCACAGCTCTAAGAACATGAAATATTAATGTAGATACAATTACAAGAGATTCCATTATTTATCATGTCCAGTCATTCATATCCTGTTAGAGAAAAAAAAAATATATTTTTACTATCTAGACCAGGCACTCTCACAAATTAAACAAAGAAAAATGCCTGTGTGGATGGGAGAGCAAGAAATCTTGTATTAGCCGAACTCCAAACTTGCCCTGGCACCATCTGAAGTCAGCATGGTGTTGTTCTGAGCACATAAACAATGCCATACAACAGGACAAGGATGCCTTTTAAATCTTCTTCTCAGAGGTGTCAGACACATGTCTTCTGTAGCTGGGCATCTGGAGTCCTTATCCCACTCCTGTGTGTGGACTTCATCCCAAAACCAGGAAGCAATGTTCATATTTTGAAAACCCATTCTTCTTCAACTTTTACTAACAAATAATTCCAGATACGTTAAGCTGAGGCCAGAGAGCACAGTCAAGTGTTAACGCTTTGCAGTCTGTACCAGGGACAAAGCAAAATACTATTCATTGACAGAAAATAGCTATGCAAGACTAAAAGAAGATAAGGTACTGATTTTCTGGGAGAAAATGGGCTCCTACCCTATCTGTCTTCATCATCCTTGGGCTAACAAGTACAATCGAACTCGACTATGAATACCTTCCTCCCATTTTTCTCCCACTTAGTACATGTCACCGTGTTGCGTAATGATATCAAACTATCCTTTTCCCTCTAATTAGCCTACTTTTAACAAAGTTAACTAGCAAGTCAAAGAACAAAGAAAAAGGTGGAAAACCCACAACATTCAACTTCAGAAATGGTCCAAGGGGAACACCAGAGCTGTTACAAAAGCAAGGGGAAAACGAGAGCTCTGCAGCAGAGAGCCGTGGGAAAATGCACCAAAGCCACTGTGAACACAGGTAATTTAGAGACAAAGATTTTCTCCTGTGGCTCATGACCCTCATATTCAGAGGTTCTCAAACCTTTCCAAGGACATATGCAAAGTCTGCAGCTTCCAGTGACTTTGTGAGGAATACATAGAATGGATATGCCTTGCAGTATAAGGTCTTAGAGATAACTAGTTGACTGGGACATATGCTTAAGTTTGTTCCTAAAATGGCAAAATGAAACACCCTATTCTGTTATTTACCAGTATATCAGACAAACTGCATAGCTCATTGTTGAAGCATTGATTCCCTACCTCATTACTGACTAGTATATTAGACAAACTGATGCATGATAGTGTTCACACTGTAGCCATCTTCCCAAGGAATTATTACTGTTAGGAGGATGTTTTCCAGTTTCTTGTGTGTCTAGGTCTGTCTTTTGAATATTGAATGTTTGTTTTTGTCATACTTGGAAGAAAACATCCTAAATCCATCTTAACAGTAAGTGTCCTCACGGGTATGGAAGAACAGATACAGCTGAAAGCCCAGCAAAACTTTTACAACAGCAAACAATGATGAACTACAGTGTACAACAAGGTTATTAATGTCCTACACTTCTTCTGGTATCGTGGTTTTCTGGCTAAGCTATAAAGCAGAGATAACACTCTTTTCAACACTGAAACTATTATTCCACTGTGTAAACCACTTCAGAGACAATGAAGTCATGCTGCAAAAATCTTATTCCCTTTTGGAATATCTGTTATTCAAACTCCAGGTTTGTGCGCAGCCTCTCATAAAGCATGGTGGAACCCTGTCAGCATTTAAAACACCTCCAAATTTAAGAATGTCCGCAGAGGGAAGGTTTTAGGTTAGCTCTATTTGTAATTTTTAACAGCATGAGAAACCAAATCAGACAAAAGTGTTCAGAACCTGAAGATTCAGAAGCCCCATTGCAAAAGCTCTCGTTTCTATAAAGCTTTCCAGTGCATCTTCATGTGAAATATCTTGTACTCTCTGTATAAATGAAAATACACTTTGGCATAGAAAAAAACATATATACAAATGTTCTGCTTAAGGTGAAAAAAGAACAGGATGAGGAGAGAATCAGCCCCGTGAGCACTCTCAGGCACTGGAAAGAAAGCTGTTGAGTGAGAGTAACAAATCAGGCATATCATAATGAAGGAAAGCAAGAGAAAAAATAATTAAAAACAAGGTAAAACGTAAATAATTAATGTGTATTAAAAAAATCTTAATTTTTTATTTCTAGCAAGAGAACATGATGCTAATGAAACACGATCATTTGAATTTCTGTTAGTTGTATGAAAGGTTCTTTGATTTTTGCTCTGGTTAGTAATGAAAATATAAACAGATGAATATTCAACAGATAAATCAACATTCAGGAGTTATTCTCTCTCACAAATAGAAAAAATAAATATGTGAAGATCTACATTTCAATTTAATTCTGCACTTCCAGCAATTATCTTACTAACATTATTTTAAAAATGAACGGATTTGCTTTGAATAAATTCAAGACAGCAATTCACATTCATAAGAGGGAAGAGTTTTTAAGATAAAACCAACAAACTAACCTGAATTCATCTCTCGGTGATGTAAAAATATGCCTGAAGTATTAGATAGTGATTAATCTGAAGTGTGGACCTTATGTTCAGCAGTGTCCAAGGCTTCGGCGGCTGATGCCACTTCAGAATGTTTTGATCAAACAGTTTATCATCGTATTATTCATGGCTGTAGATGATAGCATGTTTTCTGATATTCTAGTAACCAAGTTGAAACCTTTGCCCTTCACCAAACCTGAAGAGATTTAACACAATTTTACTGGATGTAAATAAGGATTTGAGAGTATGTCGTTCATGACCTGAACTTTTCTATGTGGAGAATGTCACAGAATGCCAATCCACCTATTGCAATCGGGGCATATTCAATAAGAGCATCATCAGATCCAGCTCTACATGGACACTGATGAGCATTTCAGGTGTGGATTATCCTGATCAAGTAGCCAACAACCACTTAGCAGAGCCTACGTACATCCAAACAGTAGATGCTCTATTATACGAGCAGAACAAGAGAACAGCGCGTACAGCTCTTACAAAGTTGACAGTGATAATGTCTCTCTTTTGCTGTCCTCCCACCGGTATTATCTCCCAAAGTACATGCTCGTGTGACTGTCCCCCCACACGGGTCACACTGGGAACCCCAGTGGAAAGAGGGGTTGTAAGAGTAGGGAAAGCGTAAAGAAACAAAAAGCAGCAGTGTGCATTTCCATAGCGCTTTGAGCAGAAATACACAAAGAAAATGCAGTCACTGTGGTTTCCACAAGTAAATGCTAATTCAGCAGTCCTGCAAGGAGCAGGGAGTTGGACTCGATGATCCTTATGGGTCCCTCCCAACCTGAGTTGTTCTATAATTCTATGATTCTAGGGGAGTACAGCCAGGACCCTGGGCTACCTGTTACCCCAAGGAACCTTTCGATGGAGCTCATTTGTTTGGCCTAAGAGCATGCTAAATAAACTACAACATTGGTAAGGCGTTAAATAATATATGTATTTTATCACAAAACAGTGAACCTAAGACATCGTTACCATCCAGAATGATCTCACTAATTAGTCTTTTTTGGGAAATCATCCTGAAAACATACTTATTTAAATGCCTTGTAAAGCTATGTCTTTCATGCCACACAGCACTGTGCAGAACAGCTGATTCTAAGTCATTCCAGACTCTACTCAGAACACAGTAAATATTTTTTGTATAGAAAATCCTAATTTAGAGACAGACAGCTAGAAACAATAAAAACTGAGCAGCAAATACTGAGCTTTGTCTGCTTCCAAAGAAGT
Organism: Pterocles orientalis; assembly: GCA_011057875.1. Lineage (NCBI taxonomy): Eukaryota > Metazoa > Chordata > Aves > Pterocliformes > Pteroclidae > Pterocles > Pterocles orientalis. The sequence goes on from WKFP01013647.1 coordinate 206,420, forward strand.
ATTCCCCTTAGATTTAGTTATTCTGTCTGGGTGATAATTCTTTTCTATCCTATGCACTCTTAGTTCCCAGTGCTTTCAAAATGCATTTATACATAATAATTCAGTTAAGTATCTTGATTCAGAAGTCTTCCTTCTGCTTTTTTAAGGGAAGGCTCACTCACTAAGGGACAGCTGAGAAGTACAAGTAGAGCTCCAAGCTGACCGTCTCTTTTTCCTCAAGCTAATGCTTTTTTTCCGGCCACATCTCACGCAGCCCTCCTCCAGCACATCCGAGAGCTATCGCTGAGCAGTCAGTAAAGGAACAGCCTTGTCCAAAGTGGGGAATATTGACTTCATCCAGTGGGCAATCCCTAGGACCTCCAAGTGTCTTCTGTACAACACTCTTACACCGAATTCCTTCCGTCAGCTCACTGCAATGCAGTCAGAGTTGTTGGCCAAAGATCACCATTATTTTTTCATTCCATTATAGCCATTCAAAACAGCTACACAGCATCTACACCTTCCACGAACGTTTCTGGCGTTTCCATTTAAATGGGAATTGTCAGAATAACGATTCATATTTCTTACCCAGGTTAATTCAATTTCCTTCCATATTACGACATATAATTTTACAGCAGAAGTGAAATAACAAGACTCCAGCTGTCCTGTCCACTTACATATCAAACAGAAAGCCCTGATCTCTTCTGGAGGATGTTATAAAGCCCTTATTGGGCTGTCCAGTCTGTCAAATTACTTTGCTATTCTTAAATTCTTCTTCTAGTTTTAGCAGAGATTAAAAAATGCAAATGTTTGGAAGACAAGAGGCTAATATATTGTACTTGTCATTTATAGAACTTCCTTTTCCCGATTTTAATTTTTTTGACAAATGTTGATTAGTCAGACATTCCCCTTCCACAGGAGATGACTGGGGAGCAAACAGGATCTCCTACAGGTTCTGTTATTGCCACACAGTGGAAAAGACACTTTTTGTCTGGGTCTAGGCAGTGAGGTGAGGAGCACATCTGAAAAGTACAAAGTATTTTGAAAGGTACAATGTATTTCCTTTCTGTACTAGGCTACTTTTTATAATAAATGAACTAATATATACATTGAAGTGTGTTAGACTGGGTTTTTTCTACATAAAAGGAAATAACAATTATGGAATAAAATACAATTATTTTAAACAATAAATAATCCCATCAATGTAAAACAGATCCCAGAATTTCTCGCTCAGTTTCACGGTTGACTCCATACAGAGTTTATCTTCTTGTCAAGGGGCATGCAAATCAGAAAAAAAGAGACTAGAGTGAAAGCATTCAGGTAATTTCATAGAAATGACTGAATTAAAATTAAAAATATTTGAAAAAACAAAATACCAAAAATACATTGTTGGAATCAACACTCACAGAACAGCAGCAGAACAACGCGCTGTCTTAAAATACATTCAAGACTCTGTTTTATACCTGCAGTCCATGCAGTTGGTCCAAATATATTCACTAATTTGTCCATTCGTTCTCCTTGCTCCAAGCCCAGCTCTGAGCTTTGTGCGGGAACAGCACAAATGTATGCTCAGCCATATATTCTCTTTTGCCACCTCTGTTACACCAGGAGAAAACCTTTGGCAGATAAATAGAGAAAGCAGTTGAGGAGAGAGATAATCTTGATCGTCATGGGGAAAAAGTTAGAGAAACCCCAATCTTTAACTGACACTTGCCAGAATACCAATTTTTTTAAATCCTTAAAGTATGGTATTATCCTGCTCCTACCTTAGGGATGCATCTGTATTAGCACTTCCTGCACTGCAGGGCTCATTTCAGGTTTCAATCTGTTTTGCATCCCTACTTGGATCCTTGAGATAGCGCTCCAGCTCTGGTGCAGTGGAAGCTCTTTCCTTCCTGGTGACCTCAGGCTGAAGTCACGCGTTGGGGCAGCATCTGTCTTGCTTCACTGGTGCCAGTGGCACAAGGCCCTCCCATGGTTAACACTCCACACACCTATGGTACACACCCAGGCACAGCAACTGGTGAAAACACTGTTCCCGGGACCTAACAGGTCGCTGCAAACCAAACCCTGGTTCTTCCCTCTTTGTGCCGCATCGGTCAGTAATTCACAGTCTGTGTCCGCAGGCAGCTGGCCTCAGAGCCCTGCTATCACACTGCTGAAGCTGGACAGGCTTGCTGCTCTTTTATCTCTGCCCAAAGCAATTCTCAAATGCCATTAATTCACATCTATTTATCGAGGACTGGAACTTGCACACAACTTCAAACTTCCACGGAAGAAAACATCAGTTAGAAGCTGATCTCCAAGGACTGTGCATACTAGCGTCAAGGAATGCAGTGAGGAAAACCCAGTGCTCAAACGCCTACAACCAAAGTTCCAGATGGTGTGGTACTGCTGAATTCAACAACTCACATCACGCTGCAGCCTCAGGAACGTTCTTCAATGGCTAACCAGGAAAAACAAACAGGCATTTGCAGGCAGCGTGAAGATCATGTGGGTAGAATGAGGCAGAAAACTTCATGCTGTGCTTGCACTGTTGCATTCCTGACCCCCTCACTGCAAATGTAGTGATCTGACCAACCCAGAGGTGCGCTGAAAAAGCTGGACCTTATAAAAGCAGAGAGATCCCACAGCAATACATGCATGCAGCTGTCCAGCAAGCACTCCTGTCTCCTCTGTTTGATTTTGTACATTGCTGCCTTTCTGTGTGTTCATGAACGCAAAGAGAAAGACTGGCTGCCACGTGCACACACACTCTCACCCCATCCGTGCAGCCCGGGACACATTTGTAACAGTGAACTGCTATTTGAAATCAACTCAACATAAATGAACTCCTATAGTGTCTATTTGTTCAACCATGAAAATATGTCAGCCTGCATTTATATTTATATCTCTGTGGTATGAATTATGCATATGCATTTATTAGTGAGGCTCTCTGTCTTTCTCTTGTACTGAGCTGTGGGCTGCTCCCTTGGGGACTCGTTATCCACAGAGAGTTTCACAAGGGTTTGATGTGACTCTCCCAGAACTGTTATTGTATTGTACCTTCCCAGAAAGACTGTGATACTTTTCCCAGACACCTACACCTCCATTCATTGCTGGCTATGTAATCGACTAATAGCAGCGAGCATTTTTCCCACCAAGCCAAAATAGTGAAATTGACTTATCAGGAATATTACTGGGTTGTTTTTTGGTTTTTTTTTCAGAGACAGGCAGAGCCTTTAAACCAGCACTTGGATGGGTTCTGCTGGAACAATTTCAGTGTTGTTCTTTCCCCTGGCAATCTGCTTCAACTTACTTTTCTGTTTTCAAAGTACATTTTGATTTCACTTTTTTTAACTGCTTCAGGATGGCAACCATACCTGATGTTGGTGCCAGTGTGGGAGCAGCCCACAGTTCAGTTGGTGTGCCCCGTTCAGGAGGTCACAACCCCTTCTCACGCCAATAATCACAGAATAATAGAAACAGAGAATAGTTTGGGTTGGAAGGGTCCTTAAAGGTCATCGAGTTCAAGGCAGGGACACCCTCCACTAGCCCAGGTGCCCAAAGCCTCATCCAGCCTGGCCTTGAACACCTCCACAGCTTCTCTGGGCAACCTGTTCCAGCCCTCACCACCCTCACAGGAAGAAAATTTCTTCCCATTATCCAGTTTTTCACTTTTCGGTGGATTTATTCCTCTTCCTTTATTTCTCCGGGCGGGACGTGGGCGCTGAGGCGACTCCCCACGCGGGGCCCCGGCGCCCTCTGCTGACCACCGAGGGAATTGCAGCGGGACCCCCGGCCTGCCCCGGACAGCGGGGACGGAATGCGGGGCGGGGTGTACGGGCGTCAAAGCACCTCCTGCCGCCGTCTGGGGGGTGAAAAGGTGGGGGAGAAGCGCAGTTCCCCCCTCAGAAGCCCTTCTATAGCTTGAGGACCCCCCCCACACCAGAGCCCCCCTCAGCTACCATTTTCCGACGGCTCCAGCGCTCCCGCACCCTCCGCAGGTCCCGCACAGCACACGGAGCTCCCGGGGGGCCTCGGTGTCCGGCTGCCTTCCCGGTCAAGGACCAGCAACCTGCGGGACTCACTTGCCTCCAAGTTACAAACTTAAAAACCTCTTCCCTCCCGGGGGAACCCGCCGGGGACCGTCCCGTCGGGCAGGACCAGCCCCTAAGCCTCGCCCTCGCTGCCGGCAGGAGGGAGCCCCGCTCCCCCCGTGGGGCACACCCCCCCCAAA
>WKFP01013647.1:220379-286696 GCA_011057875.1 Pterocles orientalis
AGCTGTGCAAACACCCGCCGGTATTTAAGCGGCCGAGGATGACTCGCGTCTAAGTTCGCTCGCCGCCTGGGCAGACACACGGGGCTCGGTCCATCCCTCCCTCCGTCCCGCCCTCCTCGGGTCCGAGCTGGGGAAAGCGTCTGGGAAAGGTAGGGAGCGGCTGGGACACCCCCCGAACCCCCCCCGTCTCTGCTTCTCTCGGGGTGGGGGGGTATCGCGGGGTCCCCAGCCCGGGAAGAGGGGTTGCGGGGGAAAGCAGGGGTCTCAGGGGGCTAGAGGTCTTCCGGAGTGGGCTGAGAAAAAAAAACCAGCTACCTGGGGTGAGATGTTGAGTTTGGAGTCGGTATGAGGATGTGAATATATAGGTATATGTAAAAAAATACAGGAATCAGATGGGTTAAAGATATCTCTGGAGAAAGGATGTGCCGCACCTTTGGTTTCTGAGTACCGAAAGCTACATGGTACATCGCTAATAACCGTGCTGGAGTGGTGTTTTGACATTTTTCATTTATCTCCTGACAATACTAAAAAAACATATTTTATGCATCACAGATGGTTTCCATCTAGTTTATGTGGCGGGAGAATAAATATAATTTTTTCATCTTTTAAAATTTGTGTTTAGTATATTGTTCAAAAACTTAAATTATTCTAAAAATTCTCCTATAGATGAAACAATTAACATATATTTAGAAATGGAAATTACCTCATAGCACTAAGTACAAGGTACTTTGTTTTTCCTAATAACTGACAGTCATTCCTGTGTTTCCAGAAAAATACTATTTGATCTTATACGATCAAGCAATCTAGTAAAATGACACTGTTTTGTGTCATGCTTGTTTAAGGAAGCAGTAAAAAAATTGTTACACTTGAACTCCCTGTTTTGTATGAAGAAGAATATCGTTAAGTTGCATGTTATTTCTTACAGCTTTTAACTTACCATGTCAGCTTCTATCTAGATCAAATGCCTGTGGAGGGGGTGTTAGATTGCATTTTTTCTTTCCTTGGAACAAGTTTTTGTATTTTCTTTCTGTATATGACAAGGTGAAACCTCTTGGACACGAAAGTTCAAACCAATGAAGGGTTGACAGTGTAAAGGTTCTTCAGAGAATTTGTCGAAACTGAATATTTGTAATAACAACAGATTTTAGTACATCAGCAAAATACTGTGGTGTTTGAATCCTGAGATTTTTCACAGAGCTGGATACATCTTTCTTGTGCTTTAATGCAATGCAGCTTCCAAAGAAGAAAAGAAAATGCGAATGGAGTACATCAGGGAGACACATAATCCAGTGAATTAGTTGTATTCCTTCCCAAGTATCTTCCTCTTACCGATGCTTATTTAACTATTCGTGTACCAGTTTCCCAGCCTAGGACTGATCCCACAGCGACCTGCATTAAAATCAAAGCCCCCACAGCCCTCGTTTGCTCAGAAACCAGCATCCCCAATGGAAGATGGGGAGATGGGGGTAGGGACAAGATACAACATAGCAAACCTGGTCATGTTAACAGCCTGTCGTTCCTTCTCCCTCCAGCGATGTACGGCGGTATATGCATCTGCGTGCTCCTCGCTGTGCTCTCCGCAAGCTCCTTCGGACAGCAAACTGTGGGCTCACACCATGGGAACCCGCTGGCTGCTGAGCTCGAGCAGAGCTTGACAGAACATCGCCGGCACGCCCGGGCCCCTTCGTCTGCCGGACCACTGAAATCAGCGCCGCGGCTGGATGGGAGCACGGACCAGAGAGCCAACCTTGGCGCTTTGTTGGCCAAGTATCTCCAGCAAGCCAGGAGAGGTACTGTTCCTTCTGTGTCAGTGGGATTTCCTGCAGGGATAGCTAGGTGTTAAGGTGACCCTGGCATCATCTAGCATGAATTCCTAGAGAAGACGGGAGGTAGGTTTTGCTTGGTTGTTCCTGAAGCGGGGAGCCTTCTCTTATTTACTGCAAAAACTCCTCCAGAAAAGATTTGTGTGTGGCAGCCATTGACCGAGAGCTGCGTACAGGTCACTGAAAAAAAATGTAACCTACCTGTCAGGTGATAGCTCCGCTTTCATTTTTAACTTAATTGTTTTCATAGCCCTATAAATACGTTGGTATTCTTTTCAGCATGTTGTGTCTCAGATAAAATACAGTAATTGCACTTTCTTTAAACTTTTTCATTTAGTTAACCTCCTCCCTCCCTTTTTGGAAGGGCAGGAAAACTTTTCTGAGGCTACATACAGCTGAAATGGCTAACCTCACCTCAGCCAGAAATACCTTCTCCAGGGAAATCTGCTGAATATTGCATTTTCCGTGTATTTGTTCCCAAAGGAACAAGTACAAAAGTGTGAAAGCTCTTAAAACATCAGAATTCACATTTATGAACACAGTGACTAAAAGCAGTGATTAGTACTAAGCAGTGATTTGCTTCAAAATATGTCGATTCCTGTTAGGTTAAACAGTGAAAGCTGTAGGGAAAAAGAATCTTACCGCAGGACTCTACGAAGCAGAATCCTCATCACCTTTCCCCATGTCGCTGTTGTCACCCACCTATGGGGAAACTGAACTCCTCATTCTAGTTTATGCAGCCATTACATTCTCTTAAATACCTGGCTGACATTTCCAAATTTCTTACCCAGATGAAGTGATAAAAGCACTTTGGATTTAAGACGTCTTTTTGGTAAGAATTTCCTGCATACCTGTTAATTGCCATATATCATTAACTCCACAAAGTGACTGTCAGCAGGTGATGGGATTCTTGTGGCATGAGCAGGCTAGCTGGACTCTGGTTCATAGATGTACTTGCTACTTACGGGAGGGACAAACTAGCATTTACTTAATTTGCATTAATCCGTACAGTGTTCCCGTCAAAACATTATATTCTTATTTAACATAAAGATTCTGGGCAGCACTTGCATCTGCTGTATTAGTCACTTATAACCTGTCTAAACCATAATACTCACTAGGGAGAAAGGGAGTCAGCATTTGCTCGTGTTAGCAGTCATCACTGGTGGTGTTTGCCCTTCGGATGAACAGAAAGGCTGATTTTGGACAATATTTCCAGTTAAAGCAGCGAGAGGTTAAATTCTCTCAAGAGGTTAGGGCTGGATGGCAGCCCTGTAGCCAAACTGCCGCAGTGCTGAATATCTCTGCTGTACGTTGATTCTGCAGCACCCACAGGACATCTCCAGTGGTTTGCGGAAAGGTAATTAGGGTGCCATTAAGAAATTAATTTTACTCTTTGTGACCCCTGGCTTTCCATTAACTCCATCTGCAGGCTTTCAGCATGACCCTGGCGCCACGTAGAAGAGATGTGGCAGCTAGCGAGCTGGTGAGGGTTACATTTATTGTCCTCTGAGGAGCCTTTGCCAGGCCAGACCATACTGGCACCTGGGGAGCCTCTACAGCCCACGGGTCACTGCAGGCTCAGGAGGCTCTTAAACACCAACATCCGAGCGGTGGTTCTGCCCTGTCGCAGCCCCGCCTGCTCATAACGCCAAGAACCCATTCTCACCAGCTTAATTACGGATTCTGAATTATGAATGTGGATTTCCTGGGGTTTGAGCATTTAATGGGCAACATTCTTTTCTAGAGATAATTAAATTTTTGCCATTTTGTTTTAGGTAAATGTCTAAAACATGGCTGGATTAATTTTTTTCTCTCTCATCCCTCTGCAACCACTAATAAAACAAAGCAGCTGGTCTTGTTTTTAATAGATCATGTTCGTTATAGCTCATGACATGAGGAAAACCTCGACAGATGAAAGCACAGAGTCACCAGGGGTTCCTTCCAAACACAAGAAACCCTAAGCAAGGCAAGGGTGTAGATTTGGGTTTGTGGGGTTTGAACTGGGGCTTCTTTTCCTTTTTGATCAGTTCAGGTACTCCTCAAGCTTCTGTACTAAACACTAATCTATTGAATCTCATCCTGCCTCACTCGAGGCTTAAGGTCCATCTAATTATTGGCAGGTGTCAATTTTGGCTGCTTTCAGGGACTACAGAGAGAAATAATTTACCTTTCCCTGCATTTTTAGTTACATAATGGGATGATGTCAAAATGGAGAACTACAGCCTTTTTTAGAAGCATAAATTCTCCTTGCAAAGTTTACGTCTCTTTGATACCCTCAGCGAGACAGAAGGGCCAAGGCAAGACATTGCCCGTAACGGTTCTGTGACATTCTCCCCATGACACGATGTGGTGTGACACGGTCTGTATGAGGTCAGACAGTTTCAACGATTGCAGACATCTGCTAATAGGACAAAACAGACTTATAAAATGGACTAACCAGGAAAATTTGTCCACTTACCCTCTGCTCTCCCAAATGTTTTTTCTTCAGGTCCCACTGCAAGGCTCTCAGTGATGGGAAACAGGGTACAGAGCATCGACCCTACGCACAGGATAAATGACAGAGACTACATGGGCTGGATGGATTTTGGACGCCGCAGTGCTGAAGAATATGAATATCCCTCCTAAAGAAGAGCAAGCTATAGCAACCGGGGGAAAAAAAGAAAAAAATCACTCTCCCATGTCTGTACAGAAAAATTAATTAGTTGTCCTCTTCAAATCAGTGTTTTAAAATATCTCATGTATTTGATGTAAATTTGTCTGTAAGACTATACAATGCAATATATACATATGCAGAATTTTCCAGAAAATGTTTCCTTTCTTTTGTGGTTTCTCATACACTGATATTATATTAAAATAATTTCATTTACCCCTTCTTGTCCTGTCACCGCATGTTGCTGGGTGTTTTACTATGAAGAGGGGGAGGAAAACGCCTCCATTCTACAGTGTAAGTGTGTTCCGTGTGCTGAGCAGGCAGATGAATGAACAGGGACAGTCCCAATAGCTGGGAACTCTAAGGGGAACTTCTCCAAATATAAACACAACACAGAAAAGGCCAGCTATCTTCATCGTGACCCCATCTGTAAAGGGCTGAGCTATACACCAAGCCCATGTGTGTGTAGTGAATAAAACTCAAAGAAAAAGAGGAACACCACCAGCATGTCTCCCCTTCCTGGCTTATTTCTTTTCTATTGTGAACTATCTGTGGAAGTTCTGCTGAGGGCTGCGAATCACAGAAGAAACAGAGCATCCCCTGCCATGTGCTGAGCCCAGCAGTCACTCAGGGAAGGGGCCAGGAAAGTTCCCTGAGCTGAGCCAAAGACGATTGTGCCCAGCCCTTACCTGGCCCAAAGCAGGGCAGCGAGCCCCACACTTGTAGGCAGGCAGGGATCTCTGCTTGTGCAAAACCAGCACATCGGGACTCAAAATGACGAGTCTCTGAGCACCTGAATCCTCCGGGGAATTCTCTGAATTCTCTCCTGGACTGTTGCCCACAGGAAAACAGTCCAAAGCACCCATTTTTTACCCCAAAACCTTTCAACTAATTAATTTTAAACTGGGGAAAATACCAATGAATCTAAAAATGCACGCACTTCCCACCAAAGTGAGGTCCCTTTAAAAGTCAGTTGAGAGAAAAGTGAGTTTCTACTTTACTGTCCTTGAATGACAGGAATGTTCGGTCTCAAAATCTCAGAACTCTAAGAATTTAAAAACCCAAACCTGGTGCTGTGCTCCTGTTCTGCTTTGACTGAGAGATGATGAGGGATAGGGGTGGAATATTTACCACCTTAAAAGAACAGGAAAAAAGTTGAATGACACACAACAATGCAACTTTTCTGTTATTTTATTGATATTAGTGAAGAAAAAATTGAATTTCATCTTTCAGATGTGTTACAATTGCTTTCTCCAGTGGGTGGACAGCCGCTACTGCCTGGATAAAGGCTCAGTAATACTTCCCAATTGCATGACTGACTTCTACACTTTAAGTTCTCATATGGTATTGCTTTCTTCCTTTGGGTATATAAAATGGTCCATTAAATCTATGATTTTTTTCAGAATCAACTGTTATTCTATCTGCTGTTTTAAGATACATTCAAATAAAAAGATCCTTAAATCTACTTGCAATAAGTGCACACACACAACAGCAAAGAGAGCTGATGACATTGTACTAAAACATTTTAAGTTCATAGAATAAATAGAAGTTTCCAAACACATGCAGTAACTGACCGATGTGTTTTTTTCTTTCTCAAAAAATATCCTTAGTGTACATGGCACTATTCCAATATCTACTTCATTCAGAAAAAAAAAAAAAACCACAACCCACCCAAACCCACACACCTATCTCTTGTCACAAAGACTAAAAGACAGTTTCGTTTACAGAAGAAATGATCAGTGCTGATGATTTAGTAACAGTCTGGTACAAACAGCAATTCACGGCAAGTAGGTGTGATGCGATGATGGTAACAAACAGGGAGCTTGGTTTAGATGCCACAAGAAGTGCAAGGAAAAGAAAGCCAATGGTAAACCCTCCCACCTCCACTCCTCTCCATCCCCCCCCTTCCAAAAAACATCTGTCTCAGCTCAGCTCTAGAAACAAGCTCCCTACAGTCTGTTCCAGTTCCAGGATAGTTCAATTCTTTCTACAAGCACTCAGCAGAAGTTTCGGAGAAACAGAGAAGAAAATTGAAATAGAAATTAGGATCGCCTGGCTGGAACTAAAGGTTGGGCAAAGTCTTTTGTTTCTTTTCTGAAGAAGCGGGTCTCACATGTTTGGCATTAGGAGGTGTTTTTGCAGTTTAGAAACACCGGAGGGAAAAAGCATGTCCCATACTTTTACCTTTGCTAAGGTCCCACTTTGGATGCAAAAGGTTTCTCTGAAAAAATAAACCAGCAAATGGGTGGGGAATATTCCCACCCTGCTCACAAGGCCATGGTCCTCAACATGCCTGAAACCCGAAGATCAGCATGAGGATTGCAAGTTGCTCTTTCTACCTTGTACCATTCCGTTACTAAAGGTTTTCTTGTGGTTCTCTGCTTAGGTTTCAAGGACACACCTTCTCCTAATACTGTTTTTGTCCCATTTTCCTTTGTAACATTCCTATCTGTCAAACTGCTCTGCAACTTCGACTTCTAGGAAGTCAGCGCCACATTTCCCTCACAAGTTGAGAAAACTGTATTCTTTGGGGGCACTGACAAAGCAACAGAGAGCAAAGTACTTTCCCTTCTACAATCCAGTGCAGCATTGAAAAACAAAACAAAAAACCAAAAAAAGAAGAAGTCGCACAGAGTGTAAGTGTGCCAAACGAAACAGCGGCGGTAGGAATACGTCAATATTCCAGGTACCCCGTAGGCCTGATGACCTCACCACAGGATTACTTCAAGTTTAGCACCTCCAGGAGGAGAACAACACAGAAAAAAAAAAAAAATTTATCCATTCAGGCATAATAGCCAGGCACTGCAATAACTCAGCTCAACTCATCTACAGAAGCAAAATTAAAACTACTGTGCTAAACTGAGTGCTTTTTTCAGTATTTAACAAAGCACAAACGCTCCCATGCTTCAAGTGATGTAATGTGACATCTCACAAAACACATTCAAGAGCTTCCCATGCACCTTCGACTCAAGTTAGGCTAGCTACAGAATTCACGTTTTCCTAGTCAAGTTATTTTCCGTTGGTTTTGTTCTTTTGTTATTTTTTCAGTGCATCTTAAAAAAAACCAACATTTTCAAAAAGTTAGCAAGTTAACCTTAATACAGCAATCGTAACGTAGAGCCTTTTGCACTCAATCGAACAGTAAAATAATGCAATTAGTTACAATAGATCTGGTACATATTTACACATTTTATACAAAGTTTACACATTTCCCCCATTAGGCACAAAGTTGATTTGTCAAACTCAAGAGGCAATGAAGGGGTAGTGGGGACAGGAGAACAGGATCGGAGCCAGAATCAGAGTAGTTTTATTTAAAAAGACTAGCTGTAAAAATAAGGTCCTTTATCGTAAGCTAGTTTGCTTTGGGAGCTTGGTTCCCATGAGGATCCCCGAAGTGAGCGACGTTGGGCCTTTCATCTGCATGCTGGAACCCACCATGGTGGGGAAGCTCCGGTTCCTCCGGATGCCAGTGTTCAGCTGGATGCCTCCGATGGCACTGGTCACAGCAGGGCAGCCCAACGGGAGACCTTCTGGTGCCAGGCCTCCGGGAACAAGGGCCCTCACTGGTCCTTGTGCCCCACAGAGAAGAGGTCCCTGGTCATCAGTAAGTGGAGGAGCTGACGTTTGCCCTGAACTCACAACTTTGGCAATACCAAACCTCTTGACTTTGTCCACGAGATTAAGGTTGGAAACGGACACGTCAGTCTGACTCTCGCTGTTCCTGATGTTCTTTTTATTCCTCACCTCTTTCAAGATGGAACTAGCGGGCTTCGAAGCCAAGAAGTTGTCATAAGGTGGGCTCGTGCACTTGAACTCAAAAGATGGAGGGGACGAAGAAGGTGTCTGCATAGGCGAGTTGGGCGGAGTGGAAGGAATGATGGCCATTTTCGGGGGGTACGTGTTCAGTAGGGTGCTTTTGCCGGCTCTGTCCCAGCTCTGCGGATTGTACACTGCTGCCGAGATGCCCCTTTCCTTCAGCAGCCACACCAGCCCCAGAGATGTGCTCATCGTCGTGGTGGATTCCCGGAGGTTTGTGAAGGATTCAGCCAAACTCAGACGCCGAGGAGTACAGGGGGTACCCACCGGGGTGCCTTTCAAATTGCTAATGCTGCCACAAGCTGGAGTAGGTGCTGCGTTAAGGCTGAAAGCAAAAGAGAAGGCAAGTTACTCCCTTCGCTAGGGAATTAAAACTTATTGCAAGCAAGATTTTTAATCCTGAGCGGAGCCTTTGCTCCATTTTGAGAGCGCACAGGAAACTGACGGTTCCCAGCTCTTCGCAAATGCAATGACAAGTGCAAAAAACACCATCTCTTACCAAGTGCATCTCTCCGCTTTTGCATACTTTACCACCCAGTCTTGTGGCATTAATGCGTTCCCCAACACCACACTTCTGATTAACTATTAAATTGTCAAGTTTGTGATCAACACCTTCAATTTTTCTTCTCGATCTACTGGCTTGTTCCTTATAGATCAAGCTAGTCACAACACCTTTGCCTTCGAGTAACTCCCACTCAACATTCACGGCAGTCTAAGATACACCATTTATTGAATAATGTATGGTGTACTTAGTTATTCCAGAAACAAGGCATGTGGGATATCCATGCGCCTTTTAAAAAAGGCTTTCCAACCATTTCTAACCACGCTGAAATTGTGGGCTTTGCTACATACACATACACAAAAAAGTGAATTCCACTCTAGTATTTGCTAGGCACGGATTCATCCCCTCTAATGGCACTTAAAGGGTCTTGACCAATGCAACACTTCATGCTAACAGAGAATTTCTGATGAGCTTAGAACTTGAATGGTATATAGTGATCAGCTGATACGAGTTAATGTAACACCACAAGCTTTTGTCCAGTGATCTTCTGAACATCAGCAGTACTTTAACATCTTTAAGGCATTCCTTAATTAAGGAAATATTAATAATAAGATGTTCGAGTCACAAGATGAAAATGACAGCACTCTGGTGGCTTATTAACTCCAACAGCTTCATTCTTTCCAGCTCCAGATTTCAGTTGCACAGATAGTTAGATTAGTATTTCTACTAATTTGTCAGCACAGGTACACAATATAATGCAGCTAAAAAAAAAAAAAAAAAAAAAAAAAAAAAAAGAGGCCATCCCTTCAAGAAAGCGGTTGTTACGTAGGTGTTGCTTTTTTTCGTTTGTTTGATCATTTTAGCATTGCCTTAACTGGGAAGTATTTTCCCCAAACTGACGAACACTGCAGAGCCTCAACACAACCCCAGAAACAGCCTCAAACTGACCTCAGCAAGTGCCAGTTTCAGAATTAGACTGAAAAAAAAAAAAACCCCAAATCAATGAGCACCTCATTTAGCCAGATGGAATTTAGTCAGGTTAGAGCATCACCTGGGTTAGGGGATTGGTTCAAACACAACCAGGTAGGTAAATATCAAAACGTTTTGGGGTTAGCTGGTGCCACACACAAGAGCATCCCTTGTACACGACCCTGCCAAGGCAGCGTTGCTCACCCCCTGCCACGCTGGGTCAGAGTGTCTGCCCTATGCCTCCGCTCAGCACAAGGAGACATAATGCAGTTTCCTCATCCTCCTCGCATGACCTGCGAAGAATTGTTTATAGTTGGTAAGGAGGAGCTCGCTCCTTAAACATGTCTGCTGAAAGCATCACATTGTTTATTTTTCTCATTTTCCTCCTGAATGAGTTATGAACTTTGGTGTTCAAGAACAAGAATAAAACAGAACTGCAGCCAAGTAAAAGGATCCCTTCGGTAACAGTGTCAATGGGAAAGGAGAACAGAAAAGAGTAAAAGAAACCAGCCAGCCACAATTAACTTTGTTTGGAAAGAGAAGCAGAAAAGTTGCATTTAATCATCATCCACTTCCTTTCCACCTCGTAGGTTTTCGTATTTAATACCCTTACTTTTCACATGTTCGTTAGGTGGCCAATGCCCATCTAAACAAGCCTGGACACGTCACCTCTGAGTGAGGACCTACACAACGGTACACTCCCGCATCAGAGCTGGAAGGGGCAGAGAAAGTGATGAGGCACTGTCCTAAACGGAAAAAAACCCCATTCTTTAAATACTGACTTGCTAAGGACAGCAAGTTCCCTCTTTGGGTATGAAATTCACTCACTGCCTCTGGTTCTCAGGTCTTTGCCTTATATAAGGCTGCAGAACTGCCTTCTGTCAGCCCTTACTGCCTATACGTGCCAGCTGCTATTAAGCCAGCTCACTAGTTTCAGTCTGGCTACACTGAAATAATTTCCAACAATTACGCTCCCTGCTTCTGATCAAGGCATATTTCATCCTCCATTCCTCATGTACTTCCTGGATCTCTTTACCTGCGCATGCCTTTTTCTTCTGCGATTTGTATTTTTCTTCCCTGGAAAATATCTGGTGAAAGTCCACGTTCTGTGCATTCACACATGAGGACTACAAATAGTTTGGAACAAAGGACCGTCAGGTTTGGATACTGGAATCCAACTTCGTTATGTTTGATTCTACAACATTTTAACCAGAGACAACAAAATTTCAGATATTTTGGTTGGCTTTCTAAAATATTACACATGCCTTCCAAATACAATCAGGTTGAGGTGACTCAAAGGGGGAGGAATAATTTGGGGGCACGTTGTAATTCACCAACGTGGCTAATGCTTTTGCTTATGCCATGACTTTGCATTTCCTTCCAGGGAAAACTCCAACAAAGCCAAAGGCTTTACCATCGGGGGAAGCCCTTACCTTGGCGTGACTCGAGTGAGTTCATCGGAGGGGTGCAGAATGCGGCAGGTGGTGAAGGTGAAGGTGGAGTTGGTTTGTGACATGCACTTCCCAGGATGAGGTACTAAATTAAAAAAAAGCAAATTCTTTGCATTTTACACAGAAAAAAAAAAAAGGAAAACAAAAACTTCTGTGTGCTGGTAAGACAGATGCACAAAGTGATGAGGTACCTTGGGCAGGATCAATGCTAGAAAAGTGAAATGCAGAAGTGCTGCAGTGTTGTAACAAACACGCGTTCTCCAAAACAAATGTATCTAGAGCTCCAAGGCCAGTGCTAAAAGGATCTGCTGAAACTTCCCCATCATCACTGACACTGCAGAGACGTCTTGCTCAAAACAAGTTGAGACAAGGTAGTGCTTGAAACGCTAGTCCTCATGTCAACTAGCAACTTGCATCAGGGGAAATCACAAGCAGCATGTTCTAATACCGGCTCAGGAGCACTGAATGCTTCCGAACACTTGCGCATTTCAGCTTTTGCATTGATCCACAAACAGGTATACTCATTACTTCTCAGTAATGGATCCAGCTTACTACAGGAACACAGCCTGAGAAGTTGGGGAGGGGATGGACACATGGTATTATTTCTCTCTGACTTTTCACATCCACAGGAAGGAAAGTGGTAGTTTTTTTGGATCCACTACTGTACATCTGTGACATTTCTCTGGTGTGTGTGTTTAGGTTCTTTAATAGCATATGCCCTCAGCTGCACAACACAGCAGGTTTTTTAACATTTGTGAACAGTGTAGTACAGCATTTTCCCCACCAGTGTGGCTGTGAAGATGCCACTCTATCAGTTTAATATCAGTAATTGGTGAAAGAAACAATACAGGTCACAACTAAACAATCATAGACTCAGGCCAACGGCTTTCTTCTTTGTAGAGCCACTTCTATGGATGTACTGACCTGCTGTATAATGCAGCTGTGGCCATTGCAAAATAACCACAAAATTTAAGAGCCATGCATCTGAAAAGCTGGTTGGAAAACACCCAGAGTTACTTATTACACCAAATATATCATGATTGCATAGGTTCTCTTATTTAGTAACCCAACTTAGCAGTGGTCAAAAGACATGCACAATAAAACCTGTGAGCAGCTCCCTCCCTCTGTCCTACCCAACCCTCTGAGCCGCTCCCTCATGAAGCCACATTTTAATACCACAGTACACAACTACCCAACACATCGCAAAGGACAGACAGACCGACCAACTAGACCAGACACCATTCTGAACTTCCAGAGATGCTCAGCAGAAGCAAGGCAAGTCTTATCATGGCTGTGTTCCCTTTTTCTATACAGAAAGTATCACAGCTCCAAACCAGTGTGTGCAGTCAGGTACTCCGTTAAGAACACATAGAAGCGGTGTGTGAAGGCTGAAGCACGGGGAGTGCGAACAGTGGCAGCAGAAGTGGGTAAGCAAACAACGTGAGGTCACTTCTAGTTAGCGCTGGGATGTACTGCTGTACGTTAAAGGATATTTCTAAAAACCCACTGGAGTGTCATGTTAACACACTCACATGTTAGCACGGCATAACAGAACAACAAGCTCTACTTCACCTCCAGAGACGGGAATTATGATGCTTCAGGAATCCAGTTGCTTTAGAGATTAGTGTGAGCGCTATAAAAGCTATTACAAGGGAGCACAGCCTAGCAATCATGATTCTCTCCATATTGCAGAGAGTTAAAAGAAAATCTGGAGAAACAGCTCAAATAACTAGACACGAAAAAATTGGTTATTTAGAGAAAACAAAAGACTTCAACATAAATCAAGTAGAAACAAAGCAATTATCCCTGGATGATGAATAGAGAACAGAATAAAGCAATGCCGGTTTAAGATTGCAAGCTCAACTCCAAGCACATAGCTGTAACACAATCAGTGAATTTTCCCCATTTGTAATTATCCACTGGGCATCCCCTCAGATTGGGAACAGGCACACTGAGGATACATAGCTGCATCAGCAAAAGCAAGACTCATTGCTATGAATGAGTCAGAGATAGGAGAAGGCTGCTAAAAGTAGAGAAATCACCGATTCTAAGAGGAGGAAACAAATCAAAATCATAAACCCAAAATAATCAATTTCCAAGGATGTATATTCCACCCTCAAATACCACTGAGAAAGTCCTGTACCAGAGTCATCCTCCATCAGTCAACAATGGGGTGTATCACATTGCGAAGCATTTTCCATCCTTTGCGCACAATACAATGAAAGTGAGAACCTGTTGCTGCAAATGAACAAAATTTGTCAAACAGAAACAAAACGATTCATTCCTAACCTAGTGATTTTACATAAGAATGGCCATCTCCTGAGCTGGTGTAAGTTTGTGAGGAAGGAATACATAGTAAGAGAGACTATCTTCACATGTACATACAGCAATATCTTACTTTAAATATAAACATCTGCTCCACATGAGTGTGTCTGAAACCAAGTGTTTTATTTATATCCTCTTTTTCAAAGTAGTGGGTGATTGACAATAAGGCATCATATCTATATGAAAAAGAATCTGGACATAATTCAGTGTTTAACAAAATTTACAGAAACATCACATAATTTCATCCACCAGGAAGCCACAACCTAAACTGTATGTGCATTTTTCCCCCAAACTAAAACATAAACTAAACCTCAGATTGCTTCTGGATTGTGTTTTGCTTCTCAGTAGTTAACAATTCTTTACCTTATTAAGCTTTCTCAAACAACTCTTGGGCATTTTGGAATAAAAGCAAAACATTAGAGCTGAAAGAGACTCTCCTGTAAGCACAAACACTGCTGCAAAAACATATTTTAAAATACTGCAAAAAAACCTGACTGCAGAGAGCTCCACCTCCTGGTAAAACAGAGCCTTCCCCACTCTGAACACAAAACTGATCTTATAGAGCTTGGGGCTGTTAACGATCCAGCCTCAGTCCTTGGAGTTTAGGGCCACTCTGCCAGGTGCAAACAGCAAAACCCGTAAGTTCAGGACATTATCTTCTGCTCAGGGAATCCCCAAAAGACCGTTTAATCTGGATTTTCAACCAGCTCAACGTGCAGAGAAAGACATGAAGTTGCAGTAGGTCAACTAGTAGTCTCCCTCATCCACAAAAAGCGTCAAGACAAATGGAGTTTGAGAGAGATATCTAAGAGGCAGCGACAGTAAAACACTTTTGTACCATGAGTTCCAAACTCCATTTGGCTGCTATGCTAGATGAATAGTGAGAAGGCAGAGAGCTCAGAGCAGCAAGTAAATCTTTGCATTTTATATAAATACTTATTCTGGCAAATACAGATTTATGGAAAAATGAACTTTAAAAAACCCAAAAATAATCAGAAATCTTCAGGATATGGCTTGATCCAGACTGGCACGAAGGTAAAGTTTGAGCCCAACTCTGAAGCAAGCCACTCTGCAGATCATTTCTTTGGCGTGTTTTAACAAAAGGAGGAAACCTGGTTCCCTGCTCTGCCAGTGGAGAGAGCGGTGGAATTTGGACATCTCTGGTGAGACAGGGACGGAATGACAATCAGGTTGGGCAAGCCTTATTGCAACAGATAAAGATGGTGTTTTAAAGTATCAGAAGCTCATTTTATTGCTGGATAGAAAAAAAAAACAAAAAACAAACCAACAAACACAAACACCAGCCTGCTCTGGAAGAGGGTAACAAGGAAGGATCATTTAAGAGGCACGTTTTCCTCCTCCATTGTCATAATTTGGGACACAAGCTACAGACATCACTTTTGCCAGTCTATGCCACCAACTCCATCCTTTGGGCAGGTGAAAACTAGGTCTCAAAACCCTATCAGGATCCACAGGACAAGACAGATGCTTCACGTACTCTCTAAATTCAGCAGAGTTCATACCCTCTCAGTAAATAAAATTATTTTCTGAATATCTGCATTTCCAAACTTTCCATTTATTTTGCCTTTGGAAACAGCAAGAGATGAAAAACTGAACCAAGGCAGGTATTCTCTGGACAGTATTTTGTTATGTTTCTTCTGGCTGAGGTCTCTTTCTCATATGGATATGGAGCACGGACGTAAAAATACTTCAACGCATTTAATGTGGCTTCAACATGATTTTATGCAGGCTAGGATCCCAAACTAAAATTCTAGCATTTTAACAGCAGGGATAGCAAATGCTGACAGATCTTTTTTAAAGAAATAATTACTGTGAAATATTCATGCCATTTGAAAATAAAATATATTTAAATATACATCAATACCTTAGTTCTAAGAAGAGTTACAAAATTTATTGCTTTTCTGTACAATGGTAACCTCTTAGAAGCATGTATAGTAATCCTGCTAAAACCAGCTCAAACATAAGATATTCATCATGTGTTTTTGTGATTTTTAGGCCTCTGTTTGGAAATATCTCCCTGTCATTGCTAACGGCTAAACATGAGGTACAAGAGGTCTGATCTCGGTATGCTGCGCACGTGCCTGTTCAAAAGCAACCCACCAGTGGAACTGACAAACACAAGTTCTGAAAGCTCAGTTTCTGCACCCAAAACTCGCGCACAACGAAGCACACGCTGAATCGAGTGCAGCCCTTCCAGCTTCAAAATGAGAACATTCACAACATTAAGTGCTTTGAATGGATTGCATTGCTTTGTTTAAGGGAAACCTGAAAGGCAATGAATTAAAAAAAAAAAAAAACAAACAAACCATCAACCCCTCCCCTCAAAAGACACTCCGTACAGTTTTATAATATACTAAAGTTTCTTTCAAAGAATAAAAAAATATATTGAGGTTACTAAAATTTTACTTGTCCTAGATGGTATTAGCAATGCTGTGTCCTATAACTTCTTTACCATTCTAATTACGAGAGTCTACAAATTTCATGCTATTTCTGAATATTATGCTAGAACTGCGACTCTGGAATTTACAGTCCTCCATGAAATGACTGAGCCCATGCACAGCATGTAACTCTGACAGACCAACTGCAGGTCGTACTTCCATGTCTGTTGATTTCTTCTGAAATGTTCAGGGCCATAGTTGGGATATAATTGGCATACATGGACGTTATTTTACGTATCAGTTGATACTACAGGTCTCAGCATAGGGACAGGAAAATTCAAGGACCATAACTTTTTCTTATAGTCATAATGATTTAAACACAGAATTTGATCATAGAATCATTAAGGTTGGAAAATACCTCAAGGATCATCAAGTCCAACTGTCAACTTCTGACTATTTATCACTCAACAAGAAACAGCTGATACTCTGTTCTGAATCCATTTATTTTGGCTACAAGACATCTTTGGTCCTACCAGCAATGTTTGTTCTCCTGAGCCTGGATGTTAAAATTCTTTCAGGGCTCATCTTGAGCAGCATTCTACATGCCCACGTAGATCCTAAGAAGCACTGGCACGTAAGTGCCCACTCTGAAAACATCCACAATTATCTTGCCCTTGCATGCTGCCTGACAAATTGCTTCAACAACAAGCAGAAACAGCAGCATCCTTACTTCATTCAGGCAACGCAACCAATAAAGATGTGGTGTCTCATGGATACTCCTAAATCCTAACCAGCTGGGCGATTTGAAGGAGAGCTAAAGAATGGAAAATTGAAGTTTTCAGTGCATTTGTGCATTCCACAAATCAAAGCTATTCTTTTTGACCAGCTTCTCTATTTCTGCAATGTATTAAAACAACTCAGCAAACAATACAACATAAAATAAGATTACTAGGACAATTTCATAGATTTTATCTAACTGACTGCACAAAATAGCTCATATTCAATAGCTGAAAGCACTGGACTGCCATTTCATGAGAGCTGAGTATACTCTGCACTTCACAATTCACAAAATATCAGAAATATTATTGCCTAGCCCTGAGACAACCTAATCTTCCAAAGACCAGTCAAATAAAAAAATATGATTTACTCCAGAAAAAAGATGGGGGAAGAGAGTGCTTTCATCTAAAGCAGCTATGTGAAAACAAGAAGTCTGACAAAAAAGGAGTTCTGGTAGTTTTCTGATTCTGGACTAAAGACAATTCTTTACCAGCAGAAAATCTTAACAAAGACCAACACTCCTACAAAGCTTATTAAAATAAAACAAATCATCTCCCCCCACCCCCCAAACCAACAACAAAAAAGCCATGCAAACTCCAAACACATCTACAGTCTGAGAACCTGTAGCCTTGTGCAATAACCGACTGCAAATGTCAGTTCAGAGTGTCTAATAACTCCTGTGTCACTTAAAAATGCTTAAGTCTTACTATGGTATAAATAGGAGGGACAATTTTATAGTGTGGGGGAGAGGCAATGAAGGAAATGTTATTCTCTCTATAAAAATATCCTCTTAAGTCTTTATCTCAAAGATAATTTAAAAACAGGTAAGCGTATCTGAGGTAACTGAATTAAACTTGCAGAACTTCTTTGCTTGATTTTCAAGGCACTTCCATTTGTTTCAGCAAAGGCAACTTAGATGCACCTTTTGTCATTTCATCTTTGTTTTTTCCCCAAAGTACAAAATCTAAAGCATGCCACCACCTCTTACGAACAGTCAGAAAAATATCTGCACTATAAGCATACAAAATCTTTATGGTCTATATAATACATACACTGCAGAGCATGCACAGACAAGTCGCACACGTGCCACATAAAGGTTTGCCAGTGCACCACTTCCTTTTAGCAGCCTTCTCTTATCAAAATAGAGTAAAATATTGACCACAGATGCTGTTACTGAAAAAAAAAAAACACCCAAAAAGTCAAATTAAAAGGTTATTAAAGTAAGGATTTTTGAGCCAATGTTAGAATGGTTATGTTCTAACCACTGCACGCGTTAACGTGCAGGTGCTACACACAAAGCAATACTATGGATGCTGTTCTGGAGAGACGTGAGAATGGCCCAGTAATCAAAATCCTGTAAAGATGTCAGTTTTACTGGACTTAATGAGTTTCCCTCACCAGACCCCTCATCATCGTCAGCCGCGGACTCCTGCATCTCCTCTGGGAAAGCCTGAGACGGACGGGGGTTATTCTTGTTGTCTGAAACAGTCCCTTGTGCTTGTGACCTCTCACCTGAGGTCTCTGCGTGCTGAACTGGCGTCGAGGTAGTTAGGCCCTTGTAAGAAATGTCACCTGTCTCATCTTCCTCAAAGTCATTAAGGCAGTACACTTCATCCACGTCCAGGTCCAGGGTCCTGAAGCCCTTGGTGACAACCCCAGGCCTGGGGTCCAGGATCCCGCCCAGGTGAGGCTGAGCCAGCTGCTGCCAGTGGTGCAAAGTGGCAGAACCTTGAAAGGGAACACAAAGACGACCAAAATCAGTCAGTCATCCATCCAGGACCTCAAAAGGCAGAAAAATCCCACTTGGTTTATCCACAAGTCCAAAGGTTTGGGAGCTCCAAACCTTTCGTGTTTCTGGGTTTAGTATTTCTAGGCTTCAGTATTTCTAGGAAGGCAAGCTACAAGGCAAAACAGCTTCACCTACTCTCCAGCATTTCCAGATCAACATGAAATAAACCGATCACATCAGCACTTAGGCAAAGTCTGGTGGTAAGATGTGGCATACTTGTGCACGGCCCCTCCTCGTCAATATCCTCATCCCCCCAAATTCACAGGATTAAGCAAGAGTAGGAAGAGTTTATATTTCACGGTTGATCTGAGCACCTCCACAGAAAGCTCCAAGAGGAACGTATACCATGTATTCCCACATTAAGCTCACACTAAGAAAGGTGCAGAAAAGATGCCAGAATTTACTACTGGTGGCTAAGAGGACAGCAGTCACACAGATGACACAGCAACTTCAGCCTTCTACTGCACCAGCTCCAGGCACGTGTAAGCAGATAGTATCTCCGACCTATACATCACATCCAAATACTCATACAGCCCCTATCTGAGCCCCTACACTACAGGATCTCAACTGCTACATCACTAAATGCTACTGTACCTGTAGCTTTGTCCTTGCCAGAAAGATGTTTGGAGTGAGGAATGAGGAGCATCTTACAGAGAAAAACAGTCAATATTCAGTGTTCAAGATGAGACAATTAGTCAGAAACAGCAACGTATCAGGTTAAATTGATATATACACCGAGATGGGCCCACAAGACATCTTTATTTCCATCTCTGACAGCTCAAATTAGAGCAGTTTTTGTTGTCTGGTTCCTGTCCCCTTTTCCCAAGGCAGAACACTGACCCAGCCCACTAGCTGGCATACAAACGTCTCACCAGTACTCAAAGGCCAAGAACATTCATAACATTGCACAATATATATATATAAAAATCTAAACCACTGTAATAACTAGGGAAGGGATTGCTCATGCACGCTATTTTGCATCTGAGAAAAGCCCTATGGAATGAAAAAAACCTGTAATTTCACAATAAGGATTTGCATTAAAGGATGCTTCTTGTAAATAGTAAGTAAACAGTGAAAACACCCTTCAGAACGACTGGGATCACTGAACAGCATTTTAATTAAGCCTATCTCACTTTTTAAACTGTGTCATTTTTAGCTCAGAATAATTCTATCTGCTAGATTACTTTGGGTTATGTTGTGCTTTTTTAAATTAATTTTTAAGGGACTAAAGAGGATTAGGCTGTTTGGTACTCTTGAGGCTCAAGAAGTAGAAACAATAACCAATAAAGAAAACATCCCTATAACTTTTATAACTTGTATTTACTCCTGAATTGTCACAAAGCTCAAGGTTTTTTGCTTCTACATAAAAGAAATATTTCAGAATGTGGAGAAGTTTGTTTTTCTATTCCTGGTATCTGCATCATCGCATGTATAGTATGCGGGTCAGAGAAAGACTGGAAATTCACGATGTGTTGCTGCCACAATTGCAACAAAGTGAGTGAAAACATCACCAGTCCAAGGTTCTAGTTTTCCTACGGGACACAGGGAGTGCTGTTCCATGCTTATGACACAAGAAGCTGCAGAAGCACAGTTTAAAAACAAAAACCAAACCAAACAACCCACCAGCCTGTAACTGAAGCAAGTCAAATCAAGCAATCAGTCTATTTGACTAAAACAAACTTTTTTTTTTAAATAAATGTATTACAGAACCGTTTTTTTCTTTACCCATTTTATGGCATGAGAACCCTTAAGGAAAACAGTAAAAAAGCAAAGGCACATCTACCACTAACAGTCTGCGGGTACAGCAGACTATTTGGCCCCAGTAGTTTGAAAGTATCCAAGAAGTTGAAAAAAAAAAAAAAAAAGTTGAATCTCACAAAAAACACTCAGGGAAGAAACTAAGCTGAAATGAGGAGCAGAATCATAAACACATATTTAATAAAAGATAACAAACACTAAACTTATGAACAGGCAGACACAAACACACTACAAATGAGATGTACAACCAAACATGAGAAGTACTGTAATAAATGCAATAATTTTAAGGAAAAAAATAACCCAGTGAGAACAATGAACAAAACCAGGAAAAAAAAAAACCCAGACAGACAGAAAGATCATAAAGACTAAGAGTTTATTGGAAGAAAAAAGCAGATATAATGGGATGGTGACAGAAATCTATTACAGTGGTAGCAACCAGTGACTGAAACAAAGCTGGAGCATCCCTTCCCTCACGTGGTACAAAAATTTTTACGACCATTTAAAACCAGTCAAAAACAAACTACTAAAATCTGTTGCACAGTATGGACTTGTGCGGTATGGCTAGAGTTTCATTAAAATAGGTAGAGACAGCACATCATTTTCTTCAGAACACAAGAAGGGTTATTTTTGCTTCTGAATGTGTCATGCTAAATGCCCCTTACGAATGAAATAGATTTGTTCCAAAAAAGGAAAGGTGAAAAAGGGAACTTTTTGCAATCAAAACACACATAGACCATGTGATGTGACACCAGATTTCTGTTAAAGGAAAAGAGATAAACCAAAGCTAAATTAGGTAACTGGCATATCTGTGAAGTACTATAGGAAAACAACTTCATCTTGTTTAAAACTTGGAGCAATTTACTCAATTTTAACTTCCAGCAACAACCTGAAAGGATGGATGAAAGCCAGACTATATCATACCTGCTCTGTCAGCTTTGTTAGACAGACTACAGAAATGCACTTAACCCTGAACAAAGCT
Organism: Pterocles orientalis; assembly: GCA_011057875.1. NCBI lineage: Eukaryota > Metazoa > Chordata > Aves > Pterocliformes > Pteroclidae > Pterocles > Pterocles orientalis. The sequence continues at coordinate 241,618 of WKFP01013647.1, forward strand.
CTAGCCCTGACTACCATCTACCTATATCTTGCCTTCTTCTGAGACAAGATATGGAGGAAATTGGACTTACTGGTCCTGCGAAACCAACTGGACTATTTGAAGTACGTAAAGGTCTTTCCAGACACTGATTTGCAGAACCGAGATTGGATCAACTAATACTCTTGTTTATATTTCAAGCACTTTCCTTTTCTAAGCATGAAATGGCAATGCTGGGGTTGGGGTTAGATGCAAGGCTGCACTGCTGATGCACGTGTGGCCCATAACGTTTATTTTAGTGCCATTGCTGGAATTGTTTCCTAACGCTTGTAAGGCTTGAGGAAAAATGCAGTAGCTAGAAGATTTCAAACCAACAGCGTGGATTACTGTCTCTGAAGTAAAAAGAATATGTATTGCAAAGATTTCCTGCTTTCTGATGATGGATAAGAGACCACAAAGAGTCACTAAGAAGAACAGATAAAGGCCGAGGCCCTTTGTTATCACCTTCTAGTGGTTTCACAATCTGAAGCTTTTCTGGCAGGTAGGAGCGACTGCTGATTGACATTCCTGAATATCCAGTGAATTCTGAAAATCTGGAGTGAGTTCCCAGTGACATGATGCTCTCTGTGGGGGTAATGGAACCACTATGGAGTTCACCCTTTTCTGCCAGTTCTCGCAACTTCCTTTCCTGCTCTTCTTCGAAGAACTTCCTCTCCGAGAGGTAATTCTCCCTCCTGAGGGACAGCCTACGAAGGGCAGTCTCTAGGTCACTGGAGCCTGGAGTCCCTGGAGTGCCAGGTTTCTTCATTCTGTCTTCATTTCTAAAACATAATAGGGGACACACACACACACACACAAATAAAAAAAAAAAGAGAGAAGAGGAAGAAAAAAAAAAATCTTAGAGATGCTTAAAACTTCCATGCAACAGTTCTGAGATATTCACCAATATCTTTAAATTAACTTTAGCTGCAACTTAGACCAGAACTCCCTAGCATTTATATAAAATCATGAAAATATAATTAGTATTAAGTGTCGACCCACAGTTGCAAAGATAATGGGTGGTTTTACAATATCTGGTGCTGCTGCATCTCAGAACAAGTATGAGTTGCAGGCACTGATCTTTCCTTTTTAAGTAAACTTGAGTGCTTAAGAACTATAAGCACAAAATAAATAAAGTAACTTTTGAAGATGTACATCAGTGCCTTAACTGTACAATCTAAGACAAAATGAGACTTTATGGCAGAAACAAAGCAAAAGCCAAGCCTGGTGCTACAGTACTGACCCATTGTCAGAGGATTCTGTCTCCAGGATGATGCTATTGGTCTTGTTGTCTATCATAATGTTAGAGATGTCTCCCCCGTAGAAACTGGAACGTGGCGTGCTGATGCAGCTACAAATGACTGAGTTCATAGCAGAGGACTGGTTAGAGCCTGGGATATTCATTGGTGATGGAGTCATGGATCTCTGCCTGACAACTTGGTTAACGTTCCTCACTGTCTCGAAGACCCGCTTCTGATGACTGGTAAGACATAAACACAGTTGATAATCACACAGTGCCTTCTTACCTCAAGAAGGAACAGAGAAACAGGTTAACAGTTAGTTAGCGACCTTTCCTAGTCACAGCTCCACCAGCCACATTGTCTTTATATTTTCTGGAAAGTAGTATGCACAGGGTCCCATCCTTGCTACAGTCTGGCCATTACATTCTATCCATCAATATAATAATTCCATCATCCTAGAATACTTTAGACAGAACATTTGAGAATTATGTGTATGGACACTTTCAAATATTAATAAAAATTAAGGGTAAGAGCATTTCAGCACATTAGCTAAAAATGCCTTAAAGCCATGGTGTGGAAATGAGTTTTTAAAAAACAAAACTGATCTTCATTCAGTTCTTAACTATGAACTGGATAATCCATTTTAAAAGAGAATTTGAATTTGCTCTACTGAGTATCTCTATGCAAGAAAATCTTGTATCTTTTCTTTTAGAAACCAACTTCCAACCCCCTTAAATAGCATCTAAAACAAAAAAGAAAAAACACTCCAGAAATAAAACATAGAAATACAGGCATTTTCTTTTGGTAGCTTTAGCAGAAAACATAACCACCCCAATAACCTGACAATTTCTATTCCTTTCTCTCCATTATTCACACCCTGCCATAAATATTTCTTTCTAAACCCCTAGCTCAACTGTTTCCTGGCTTTTCCTTTCTCAACAAATAATAATTAACTTCTGATATAATAAATCAACTAGGAACCAATTCTTTCAGTCGTACGCCAAGTCAGGAGAGTCGGGTTCATCTAAATGGAGTTCTTTCCTCATTGACCCTTCTATCTCTGCTGCCAAAGAATCCTGTTAAAAATAAGCACAAAAGAAAAACAAACATCATAGTATTAATAGGTTGTCACTACAGAAAAGAATTACTTATATAAAATAATCAATAACTAATCAGGTGTCATTCCAGAATAAAGAAAGGTTTAAAAATGAAAATTGAATGGAAGACTGGAAGACTTAATGAACAGATCTAAAACACTGACAAATCATGGCTTAGCTTCATATCGCCACAGTACTTACCATCTGAGGACATATAGCATCTGTCAAAGGATCCTAAAAAAACAGGAAGCCTAAAAAACAGGGAGCTCCTGCTGAAAATCAGCCACCACAGCCCAGGAGATGCATAACAAAGATGTATAGAACTGTGCAACGATATATTAACGCTCCCCATGATTCACAGCACAAGAACAACCACCTGCAGCTTGTCTACAATGTCACAGCAAAGAAAAAAGTAACTGCACAGCACCTCTGTTTCAGAACCAGGTATGTAAAACTGATCGCTCAGGTATCCTTTAACACTTCAACACATTTCACCCATGCTCGTGTCCAGCCTAGCACCCCATCCCTGAAGCTGTAAGTTAGATGCAAACACTCGCGTCTCCTCTGGTTGGTTGTTTTCTGGCGTGTGCAGGTTTTTTTCTTATATCTGCTTACCATAGGGAAGAGACCAAGAGAGTGGTACCGACGTGATATAGCATTTGGCATAGTCTTGTTCCTAAGGTTTTTCAGCTCTTCTTGAGCCTCATGAAGCATCTCCATGCACTCTGCATACTTGTCTTCCAGCTCCTGCAACTGTAACACACAGAAAACAGTCCAAGACTTTACAGGCTGCCCTACCATTACAAAAAGCCTGCAAATTCTTTTCATCCTAGTAAAGGATAATTGTATAGAGAATATCCCACTTTAAGGGAAAAGAACTCCAAAGAGTGAATATAATTGAAAATAATAAATAGCATTGATTAGTAAGAGGAAGGGCCGGGGGGGAAGGGACTGCTGGCTCCATTTCCTATCCTACCTATCAACATGAAGCCACTGTCAATGAGAAGATACAAAGCTAAAAGTATCTTTAGTCTTCTTTAGTCTGATCAGGTACAGTGCCTAATTCCTGCCATAACGACCACAGTGGCAAACAGCACGGAAAAAGGACAAGACATTTCAAAGTGGGAATTTTAAAACCAAGACTTACATATGTACATACATATACACACACATAACAAATAAAGCTCTTCTGTGTTATCGCACTACTCAAAATAGGCTTCAACTATCAGCATAGAGAAGTCAACCTCTAAAGGGGCTCCCATATAACACACAAGCCTCAGTTTTTCAAAATGTGTGCCGGTTGAAGGAGAAGAGAAAGGGAACGGTTTTGAACTCTACCAGGAACATAAATGTTCCTTCATTCTATACACATAGCCAAAATTATTTAATACTTCTGATCCAGCTTAGACTAAAACTCCCCTGGTAAAGTGAACAGCCATTGCCCGATGACTAAATTATTGTAATAGCAAGTAACGCACTCACCTCTGCTGTGAGCTGTCTCTGGGCATCTTTAGCTGCTCCCAAATGCTGGACAAGTTCTTCATTTTCAACTGCACACTAAAATATGCCAAAAAATGTTAGAAATGCTGTGATATTTTGTCTTGTGATGATGTTTGTATCTTATACTACAGGTAAGCAGGAAAATTCTAAGTTTTCTCAAGACTGTCTCTGCAGCAATATTAGTCCACGCGTTAGTTTAGAAACATTTAAACAACACTTTTAAATGTTAACACAAGAACACCCGACATCAGTCTGTGCCCTGTTAAATGAACCCTCAAGACCCTAAAACTAATGAGTATGTGTCCACTGGAATACTTGTACTGACATGCATGTCTTACCGAAGTCCTTAAGTTTAGTGCAGAATTTCACATCTAATATTTAAATTAAACTATTGTATTTGATATATCCTATATGTGTCTTCTAATAAACTAATGCTTTCTAGTCAAGTATGCTAGATATTAAACATCAAACAAGATCACCCAGATAAGGAGGGCGGAAAATTTCCTTTAGGCTCTAAGATACAGAGGATTGTAACGTGTCTTCCAGCTACAACAGCAGCAAATCACAACGGTAGTCTTGCAACTGGATTCCTTACAGCTTTGGCCTTTTTCTGCAGATCGACTATCTGAGAGAGAAGATGGGTGATTTCCTCCTGCTGCCGGGCAGCATCTTCAGTTTTCTTCGCTAACTCTTCGGAGATATTGGCAATCTGGATGTTTGCATCCCCTTTAAGATAAGCAATTACAATTAACATTATGAACCAAAAAAACAGAAAAGTAAGCAAGAAAGATGTTCTTTCAGAAATCACTGGATTCAGCAGAATCCTTCCCCAATACACAGCAATGTATTTTGGAAAAACAGCAGCAGGACACAAAACCAGAAAGACACAAAGTGACCAGGGAGCAAAGGAGACTGTATTTTCTTTTCCCTTAACAATAACATTTCCTATGCAAAACTACTTCGCAACTGAGAAGGATTTAGCATACAGCCAGAATTTTCTGCTGTGAAATTTCAGCCAGAAATTTTCTCCTCACAACCATTTATGCAAAGAAAAGAAGTAACAGAGAAAAACATGACTGACTGATGTGACTCAGTTGTCTTTTTTTTAACTGAACAATTTTGAATGAGAAGGGAAAAGAAATAAGGACATACTTAGCTCTTTTACACAGTCATTGACAAGCTGTTGTTCCTTCTCTTCGTAAGTAATGGTTTCAGTCTTTAGCTGACAGGCCTGTTCAAGAAATCCACACCAAATATGCTACATTAGCACGCTTATTCTTTGCCAGGCTGTTGCTGCATTTCCACCCGCTTTAGAAAGAAAAGCTTTTCTAATCACTTCTCCAGGAAGACAGTGAGAAACTACAGTTTTTGCCTGCCTGCCCTCATGTTCTGGAAAAATGGGCCAGGTGACCATTCAGCAGAGACACTACTGCAGAGAAACTTGCACCTCTTCACCATATTCCCACTAGATGGCACTTCTGTATTTTGCACTTAAAATTAAAAAAAAAAAAAAAATAAAAAAAGCCCTGAACATACAAAAGACTAGTATGAAGAGCTTGATCTGGTCAGCTCATCATGGTTAGGGCTAATGGCGATTAAACAGCTATAAAGACATCTGTATCACATGTGGAATTATATGCTCTTAATTAAATTTTCATTAAATAGCCTTTCATAAGTGCTTTTTAATACCTGTGTTCTAGGATTTAAATGAACAACTGTATTAAGCGAAACAGCAAGGGAGCAACTTCACCTCAGATCTTAGCACAACATTCTCCTCTTCAAGGTCCTTGAGTTTCTTTTGAAGAGAATCCAAATGAAAGTAGTTCTGGACGGAGGAAGAAGACTCATTCCTCTTCAGCCTTATAATGAAAACAACAGGTTTCTCTAATTTTCACCTGTCTTATGGCAAATCTCACTGGAGAACAGACTGAACGGAGCTCTCAAAACCAGTAGAGCCACATGAAATACAGGTTTGTTCATGCCAGTATGTGTGGGCAGCCATGTATTTGCAGTGATTTTTAAGAGAACATTTTAGTTATTTATTTATTGCGCCAGCAGCCTCCCTATGTACTTTTCCCTCCTGACTCCTGTTGGCACCACCATAGCCAGCTGGTCCAAAGCAAATCCTTCCAGCTGGTTATATGCACCAAGTTCAGAGTCCCATTTATAGTTTCTGCCAATACAAGGATCATTTTACTACTTTTCAAAGCTATCAAGTTGTCCGAACTACCCGTGCTTAGTCCCAGATGAAGTTTTTTCAGTGGGGTAGATCAATACTTACGGGGTGGAACAGATGGACTCCGGCTCACTTTCTTCAGCAGCACTGGTGTAGAACTGGAGCAGCTCGTCTTTCATGGACAGCTCATGCCGCAACTGTGAAACCTGCACAAAGAAAGAGCTCACAGGTCAGTAAGGTGCTTTTCTAGGCACATTCTGAAGTAAACCCACTATAAATTATTTATCCTTCAAGCATCACTTTCAGACTAAATCAAGAAGCCAACGTTGGAACAGACCAGGACCAGCTCCTTTATTTCTCAGAAAGATGTTATTTTTTAGAAGTTCCAAAACGCAATTATCCACTGCTATTAGGCATGTTTCTCTTTCACCTTCTTTAAGATGAGCAATCCTACTCAGTACATACATGTATCAAAAAGGAACAAAACATCAAAATTGGGTGATTATGATACCCTGCAATTGTCAGCTCCACAAAATTAACCTTGGTTAATTAAAAAATCAGCGTAACTAATAAATAGCGTAACTGGTCAGACAGATCTGTTACCTCCCCCTTACACTGTAAGACTTGGTCCTCAGTTTTCACTTTTCAATGCACAAATTGCAGAGCACATTTGTTTTCATTAATCTTCTGCTCTTTGTATTGTAGGTATATTTTTATTTGTAGTTATTACTGACAAAAAACCCAGAGAATAATAATAATAAAATATATTTAAGCTGCATTTTCATGAAACAAAAAGCAGACTCCATGCAATAAAGCACTCAAACTGCAGAATTTGAAGCAAACAGGGCCATTCACTTTACTAAGGCTATTCTTTGTAACCAGACCCACTAAGGCACCAAGGCCTCCTGAGACATTCCTTCTAAAATGTCAGGGGAGGGGAGGGAACCCCAACCAACCACACTTCAGAAAACCATGGAACAAAATTCATCCTTTAATTTCAGAAGGTTCACTTTCCTCATTACAGGAAGAGCTAAAAAGCTGAGCCAAAAATAACAATTTACCTCCCTCCAGCACTACAGCTCAGCAATGAGGATTCAGATACTGTCAGTGGATGGGCACTAGATCAACTCCAGCTTTTGCTGCATTTTTTTTCTCTTTTAAAGCATCCTGTACGGTTCTGTCCAAGACATATCCATCAAGAATCTGCCAGTACCTATAGCATCCAACTCCCCATTCAGAGGGGTACAGTAAGAAATAGCAACTGTATAAATGGTTGATTACAAATTCAATGGCATATGGAAGACACGAGGTGTTACTTGAAACAATGTAAGTATATAATAACGTCTTACCTCTTCCCTGATGTGTTCTACTTGCTCCTCCAGGAACTCATTTCTTTCTGTCAGTGATTTATTCTTCTTTAATAGTGACTGGCCAATTCGAGCAGCTAATTCTAAGTCCCGTTCTTTCTGTGAAGCATTAAGAAAAGAAAGCTAATTTCAAATTTGTCATTCAGTAAAGGATCAGAGGGAGGGTAAAATTGTCATGAAAGGGAAGGAACGAGTGCCTAAACAAGAAAAAGATTTCCCTTCTGTGAAGGTTTTTTTTTCTAATTTTTCTTTTCTATTCCTGCTTATTACACCCACATTATTCAGAAAAGACTGACAAAACAAAACACCTTTTGTCATGCGTACATTAATGGCAAAGCCTACAAAACCTACAGCTCCTGATCACACGGATCTGAAGCCAATGAATTTGAATGAAGAGGCTTTCATAGCAGAAAATAAAAGGAAGCTATGAAATAATCAGTAAATAAAAAGCAAGGTCATTGGTTACTGCTGTATCTACAAATAGCATTTTCCAAATTGTTTCTGAAGGTCAGGTTTATATTTGCATTGAAAGCTACTGGCATTATCTAGCCATAAAATCTTTCTATAATCTATGTACAATCTTTCAGAACAATAGGTCCCACTAAGTTATTCAAAAAACATTCGGTTTGCATATCAAACTTATTGTTCAGTAATTTTGTTCACTTCATAAATACGAAGCAGAAAAAAATACACTTTTCTTGCTTGTGTATGTGAAGGTAGCAGAAGGAGTTACACCTTATTTTCTGCAAACACATGTAATCTCTTGTGATAACCATCATTTGGGGAACAGAGAAAGGAGCTGCAAGTGCATGTCTGCCTAGAAATAGAGTGATTCAATCAGAAATGATGGTCAAATAAAACAAAAAAGCTCGCTGAAGGTATTTGTTTTATTAAAGGTTCATCTATTACACACTCCCCCGTTTTTCCTTTGTTATCATCCAGATAGAGAAGTACACCAGAAGCTTTAAAACATGGGTTCAGCTTCTAGCATTGCTCCCGTGAGCACGGTTTTCTGGATCTACAGACATTTGGCTACACAGACTTCAGGGAGGAAACCATTTGGCAGAACGCTGCATCATTACTAGAAAGAGCCATGGAAACAAACGCCAGTAAATCTCAGCCCAACAAGACAAAGGGAGCAGGACACAAGCAGGTAACAGGCTGTTACTGCAGGTCAATTAATTATTCCAGAACAAATCCTTTAGGTAAAGCACCAGTTTTAACTGATATTTCACAGAAAGGTCTTTAAGAGAGTCCAGCTCAACACACAAAATGCAGGACTTTGTCCCAAGATCAGATCTATCAAGCGTCAGTGGGAGATGTGAGCATCCCCATGCCTTTTTCCTTGCAGAATTGGAGGAAGAAGAGACCACCCGATGTATCTTGGCTACACAGAGCCCATTTTCTACACTGCTACCCCAAAAAAACAAGCAAATAAGCATGAAGGATTAAACTATACTCAGCCATGAACTCATACAATTGTAACAGTTTTCCTCTAAAGAATTTTTCATAAACATTATTTGGAAAAATCATTGCCCAAGTTTACTGCAAAAAAGCAGCCAACTTCTGTCAAACAATTTATCATTATATTTACTGAACATAAATGTCATATCTTGACAATTGCTTTTTGCCGCTTCTGGAATGCCAAAGATTACAGTAATAACACTTTACATAATAATGGTATTAAAAAAAACCACCAGAAACCAAACCAACCAAATTTAAGGCAAAGACGAAAAGGCTTGGAGACAAATGGAGCATTAGATATTTTCTAATTCTGTGTCTATGCACTTCCCTGGAAAGACATTATCTGACATAATAATTATGCATACAAGACTATGTGTGAACTTATTTTTTTTACATTTTAAAAAAGAAAAAATCCACCAATAATGAAGCTTTTGGCTTTACTGTACTGTAAAAATATGTGTTGTTTTAAGATGATCCCTCCCCCCTTCATTATGGCAAATATTTGGCCAAGAGAAAGTTAAATGGCCTTAACTGAAAAATAACCACAAATAATTAATCCATATGATTCAAGTAAACAAATGACCTTTACTTATATTTACCTTACCAATGAGATAAAGTGTACACACATTCAGAGCACTTAGTCCTCCTCATTGGAGGACAGTCTATCAACAGTCTTTAGCAGTGGTACCATACAATTTCTGTACTACTTTCTCATACTGTGTGCGGGTCCTTAAAGAGCTTGAATACTTGCCTCTTCAAGAAGACGTGTGACAGCATCTATGTCATTGTATGTTTTAGTCATCTGGCCCACTCTTTCAGCACATAAAACTGCAAAAAAAACCCAAAACACAACATTGATCATACTGGCAACACACTAGGGGAAAATATCCTATAGAGTTTAGGTTTGCATAAGCTTTCATCTTATTTCAACTTTTGGGTAAGTATATCAAAAGCTAAAAAAAAAAAGTACATCAAAGCTTTGAGTTAAACTGAGACTATCAGTGTTGTAACAAGTATTTGCTTTTGTCAGTGGCAGAACAAACCATTAAAATGTTAAAGCTTTCTTCTCTGAAGAGCAATGTCTTGAGCTTAAAAAAAAAACAAGAAGTGAAACCAGATGTTCTTAGTTACAGAATTATCACTCTATCATGTCACTTAGTCATTGTATTACGTGCAGCAGAATTACTCCATGAATAAGCAACTCTGATATTGTTAGTAACACTGCCTAACATAAAGATACCACGTCATATTAAGTTGATAAGAACTGAGTTCTATGGTATGAGACAGCAAAGTAAATAAAAACTGCAAGTAAAATAATAAAGGGTTCTTCTAATACCCAGACCATGCCACTGTGGCCACAGTATCACTCATAAAAATATTTACTAAGACTGGGTGAGATGATTCATCATCACAGTGGAACCAGGAGTTTCCTTAGACTGAAGGAAGTACACAGAAGTCCAGTCTATCACCACAGATGATCTCTTAAGCAGCTAAATGACTCATCCAGAAGCGTGCAAGTTTTTTAAAAATCCACCTGTAATCAGAGGAAACAACAGCACTTTCTGCTCTACCCTGACATTCTTTTCATTTTCAGCTACACCTATTCCTCAAACTGTGTAATTCTGGAAAGAGGGATTGCTAGTGAAGTTGAGTTGATTATACAGACTATTGGTTACCAGGCTGCTGCAGCACAAATGGTCCTTCAGGGGATTTACCATTGACAAAGCCAGTTAAAGCTCAGTCTGACACATTGGCTAATGTTGCTCTAGTGTGTATTAAGGTGGGGGGGAGAGACAGATAATGCCTAATAAGATTAGAAAAAAAAAAAAAAGTGGTGTATTGAGTACGGTAATATTACCAAGAGACAGTTTGTCACCCTAAGGAAACAATGCTACCCAATTTATAAATATACAATATACATATACATCAATATACAGCTGATCACCTCTAAGGTATATCAATAACATATAGCAAGTGCAACTGTACTTAGGTATCTGTTGAAATGTTGGAAGCTCATTTTTTTCCCATACTTGAACATCAGAAAGTTTCTTGAACTACAGCAAGAAGTACAATTTGTTTCTGCTCATTTTCCTGTTTCTCAAATTCTCTTTTTGAAGATCAAATCCTGAAAATATTTACAATATTTAGTGACATCGGTAGTGCCAGTGAACTCCAAAGAATGTAATTCAAAAGATAATTACACTTACCCAAACAATTAAGACTGAAAATGGTAACAGTAAAGAAGTTTACCCACAGCAGTACAAAGAATAACTATACCATTGTGAAAAGCTGACTCACCAGGAATCCACAGAAAAAAAAATGAAGTTACTTGCAGAGAACATCAGCTATAGTAAACAAAGGGGCTAAAGTGAAGATTTCCATAAAAACTTCACATAAAGACAGATGATATCACATCCAGAGGACTATTCACAATAAAAAAAAAATATCACCATAAACCCAGCATTTTCAAACTTAGTTAGGTCATAAGTCATGCAATAAAACATCTATCAGAAATCCTGATGCCAGTCGTTTGTTTTCCAAAGCAACTGTACACTAAATAGTTCCCTTGGTTACAACATTCCTTCGCTCCTATAAAATCACTTTTGAGATTGCCAATAGCAAGCTCATTTTCACTCTGTATCTAGCACTAAAAAACCCCACTGATTATGACTATGGCAACCTCACACCATCCTGCTTCAGGTGCCTGTATAACCTTCCAAACATCCAAGCTGATAAAAGGACAGTGCTCCCACAGACAGAATAAAGCCACTCAGCTATGAGAGAAAGTGATAAAGGTTGATATGTGTGGCTGCTCACTCGGCTATTCCTTCAGAACTTGTCATTTAATCTTTAACACAGCAGAATAACACCACAGCCGTATCACCACAGTGTCTAAACACGCAGTCATTCAGCCTCCACAGATTACAAGATAACCTTCGGCTAATTGCTAGCACAGTAATTTTTATATCCTCAGTGTTCAAAAAAAACCAAAATTAAACCAAAAAAAAAACCCCACCAAAACCAACTGCCAGTGAAAGAGTCACAATTTTGAATACTCATTTTGAGCAAAGAATGGAGGGGAAAAAAGTCCTCCACATCTCTAATGGATTCTGCATGGTAGGCGTCTAGCCTGATGGTTTTTCTGATGAATATGACAGCCTGGTAACAGCACCATAAAGATAAATCAAGAGCAAATGAAGGACAACACTCTGTAATGCAAAACCTATGGTGCTAATCTACTGACCTCTTTCTGCTCTCTTGCAAATCAGTAGTAGCTTTGCCTGAGGGCGATAGGAAGTCCAAATGAACGGATGCATGCAAACATCCCAACCAAATACACTTTGCACCCCTCAGTTTATACAGAAGGCTGTTAGACAAGAAAGAAAGCAAGAATAAGAAAAAAGTCTACAGCAAATGGAGGAACCATAGAATTCCAGAAACACTGAGTCAGAAAATGTGTTTGGTAAATGCTTTGAAACTAACGTCACAGATCCAAAACAGGAAACAAAGAACAGAAACAGCTTCCATCACTTTATTTTCATGACTGCATTAAATACATCCTACCAGGGACATCTTTACAGTTCAAAGTATTTGGGTTTTTTAACAGCCAAACACACAAATGGATAAATGCTACATCGACCAAGTATTTCTTCTGCCTTGAGGTACCTCGAACCATCTTCATACCCTCTTAAAGTTTGCAAATTTATGGGTGCCCACATTCCTGTGTTTCCTGATGTGAGTACAGCTGCAGGGATTTACTCTGTATTTATTTCTTGTCTGTTGAACACATAGAAGCATAGAATGGTTTGGGTTGGAAGGGACCTTAAAGATCATCAAGTTCCAACCCCCCTGCCATGGGCAGGGACACCCTCCACTAGCCCAGGTTGCTCAAAGCCTCATCCAGCCTGGCCTTGAACCCCTCCAGGGATGGAGCAAAATAAAATGGCAAGTTCATCGTGTCCTAAACATTGTACATCGAGACGCGCAGAACAGCCACGGCAACGCTGACCAGCCCCCCTCCCTGCTGTCGGACACTGCTTGGCAAAGATCAGCCATCGGAGACCCTGGCAGACTCAGACTCCTCAGCTCATGTTGGTTTCGTGTCTGGAAGGCTATTTTGCACTCCAAGGATAAAGCACTTGCTGTAGAACCCAAGCTGTGATTTTTAGCCCCCGGTAGCTATGCCCTGTGAGCACAACACCGACGGGAGCCAAGTGCGTGAGGAATTCTGACATTGTGCCATACCACCCGTGTTCCTTTTCAAATAAACTCAGGAAAATCACACCTAAAATGTGCCATCAGCTCTGTTACTGACCCAGACTAGAAAGATTTTACGTGCTTACAGGTAAACACATGGGAGCTTCTCCTCCACGAAGGAGTTTTTGGCAGATAAACTGGCGCAGGAGCTCCAAGCCTGCTGGTGCCTGTCACATTTGAGACAGCCCTGAGAGAACATATTCACCTAAAGAGCTTAAAAATTTTAAGCGATTACTGTCACAGGAGTTTGAAAAATGTGTCCTTCTGAGGCACGACTTGCTACAAGTCCACATTTTAACCCAACAGCCAGCAGTTCCTCCAGCCTCCCCACCGCTCCCCAAGCAGAGGAACAGGGCAGGCCCTCCAGAAGGCAGACGGGATTTTGGCAGGTGGCTGTGACCCTGCTTGGAGAGATAAAGAGTGGTCACAGCACGCCAACGGCTTCCCAGCCGTCCTGTCAAACTGCGGGCAAGCGCCATGGAGGAGGCTGGAAGAACATAATGTTGTGAGCGATGCACAGTCAGCAAGGACGCGGTGAAAAATAACTACCCCAAGTTCAACAGACAATGCCAATAGGGGTTTTTTTTAATTCTTTTAAAATGTTACAGCCTAGCGTGATTTCAGAGGTGTAGTCTGTAAATCAATCTTTTAATATTAAGGTGCGGTTACTGATTCTTCTAGAAGAACAGATTTTATCTTGCCACTTAAGCTATGGTTTGAATATTGCCATTTCTCTCCATACAGTGTTCAAATAGCTTAGTAAATCCAATATGAAAGCCTCACATAAAAGCCTATGTCATTACTTAATCTCTTAATTTCTGTCCCTCTGATTCCAAGTTCACGGACAAACACAAAACTGTTGCCTTTTTCTTCTCATTTTCACAAGTACCTGTTGGAATAACAACACACAGCTTCATAACACACACATACGACGTACATATAAAAAAATCCACTATATTTCCAAAGAAAGATAATTTCCCAAATCCAGTTTTATTATTAAAAAAAAGGTATTGCACAGCCTAAATCTGTCAATCATATATTTCCATTTTAAACAAGCGCACATAAATTTTCATCCTATTAATATGAGCATTTTCTTGGTATTTAATCCAAATGTACCAGCTACCCATTAAAAAATAATAAATTTAGTAGATTTTAAACCACAAATATCCCTCAAATCACTAGATGTCGCCATGTGCTACTACCACAGAAGTTTAAAACCAAAAGGTAAAAAGTACCTTCTTCCAGGATCTCAAGGCTCTGCCTGTCAAACATGCATTCTCCCTTATTTTCCTCTTCATAGTCATATTCAAAGCTTTCCTCTTCGTTTACGGACATTGCTGCAGTTATCCCAGACAGACACGACACGATGCCTCAGTCTCACAGGAGACGGGAAGTCATTCCCTCGGAAGCTGTATTTTTGGGGAGAGCCCAGCAAGGTCTCCACGAAGCAGGACACCATCTTTCCCCACTCACATGCTCAGCCAGAGAGCTCCGGAGCAACTGAGGATTTGTCCTTATCACAACAGCTTTGTGTCGTACAGATGGGGTGGAGGAGGAGGGAAGATACCATCTGTCTAATAATTACCAGAAGATCTATGCTGTTCCTCATACCAGCTCTGAGGGTAGCCAGTTTTCGCTCAGCAACGAGTGTCTCAGGGACAGGGAAGCCCCACCCAGCCTCCAACCGTCACGCCTGGGGAAGGGTGTGAACCTTTGCAGAGGTAAATCACCTCCCAAGTCGCCTGATGTTGCAAGGTAACAGATTTCACAGGAGTAGTGAGCAGCCAAAGCCTTTACACACGCTCATCCCACCCAGAAGAGAGACTAAAACCACCTTGGGGAGAATTGGGCTGGAGTGAAGGGAGTGGGTGTTTGGGGCTTTTTTTTTTTTAATTGCTTTCACAAAAAAGATGAGGCTTGTACAAAGCATTTAAACGACACACCACACCAGCTGTCCAATGCCGTGTCTTCTACAGTCATCCTTCCTCCTCTGCCTGCTGTGAGACACGAAACACCTCGAGTTCCCATACAGCACCCTAATGTATTTCCAAGGGTGTCTGTACCTCTTCTCTGCTCAACAACAAACTAAACTCCTTGTGCTCAAACCCCTTGGCTTCCCACAGGCTGTGTTTGCTAACCTTGGCTGCACACACAGGGCAGGTCAACTTTCTTATTTAACTTCTTACAGCTACAGATATTTAACGTTTGACAGGTCGCCTCCCTTATTTTCAATGGCAAATGAAAGGTGCCTCCTGCTGTCCGCAGAACACATTCCCATCTGCAGAATGAAGCAAAGCGGTTACCAGCAAAGTGGGGTCACTGCAAGGCAAAGGCAGCTTGTCACCCCCTGAGAGGACAACACTGCTGGGAGGGAGGGGGGGTGGGCCAGACAAACATTACAAGCCAGTAGAACATAATGGTTAGGGTACTGGAAGATCAATTTCTCTGTTACCATTTCTCTAGTGGTGTGAAAGTCCTACTGGATGGGAAGGAACTAACTGTATACAAACAGGATGAATTGTTTTAAGTTTTAAACTGTTGGTATTTGTACACACATGATGTGACAGTGTTTATATAAACAACAGGCAAAGGATGTGAAACACAGGTTAAAATGCTTGTTGAGGAAAGTAACACTCATTTCTAAATACGGTCTTACTATTCAAACTTAACAACTTGACCTTTGACTGCCAAAATCTACTGCAATATTCATCAGGAGCAGCAGCCTCAAGAACTCAGTCGGGGAATAAAAGATTGTCCCTTCCTCCTCATATCATGACATTAAAAGACGTAATTTTAATAACAAAGTAATGAGGATTACTTCTGGTTTCTGATTCCTTAGAGCTTTTCTATATCTTAATTTCTCCCGTCAATTAAAACTCTCTTAAAAAAAAAAAGTCTTAAAAGTCTTAAGTACCTATGTGCCTCCCAGTATCAATCTACCACATTTTGGTAATAGCTAAAGAATGGAAATTCAGAGACTTACCAAAACAGTAAGACCCAGACATCTTTAAAGGAATGCAACAAGCAGCCTTTAAAGCTTAGGACAGAAAAGTCCAACCCTGCCAACTCTATTGGTTCTAATATTGCTGACAAGTTTTCAACTACAGCTAACCAGCTAGCTGATAAAGGAGAGCAGGGCAGGGGAAGACACACTGAAAACCTGCGCGCTGCTGCCCACTATACCCGACAGTAGAATGACAATAAATGAACGTTCCCACAAGCTGACTTCTGAACTGAGTCATGTCAACGCATGCTGCACACAAGGACTCTGACATATAAAATCTGAAAGGTAAGTGTTGTAATGCCTATATTGATACCAGCATATGACAAATGCTGATTAAAATTCATAATGGGTGGAGAAAGAATGTGTACCGCACCCTCAGGCTATCAACTCAGTTTTAGTGCTATTCTGCATTAAGCCCTTTTACTAGTGCAGGAATATTTACTTGCTAAAGATTAAGAGCCAAGTTTCCAACAGATACCAAATGACAAGCAGCTGTGGGAAATAAAAAAAACAAACCCTAAATTGTATGCAGTTCTGAAAACTGATATTCTAATCAGGAAAGACACAAAAGAGATTTTTAACATTCCCTGTAAACGCATGCTCAGGGACTTAAGGAACGTACCAGAATGCACATTCATTTTTATGGGTTGTAACTGCTCAGTAAATGTGGCACATTTCCTGCAATCACCACTCTGATCTAGTGGCTAAAGACACTGAACTCCTCTGAGGGGGCTTGCTAAGGGAGTTGCGATGCTTAAAGCACATAGATGCACCTTCCTCGTGCAAGGCTTGCACTAAGGTGCAGACCACCCCTAGTAACTGCAATTGAGCAGGAAACACCCAAACCGAGAAGGGTGAGGCTGGACACAATACAAATAAAACCTCCTATCTTGACTCATTATTTCCAAGGAACTCCAACGCATTCAAATCATTTTAACCTTCCTTTATCAATAAAAATATCTAGACCTAGATTAACAATTAACCACATGAATTCTGACCACAGCTACTAACAATGGTACATTTAGAAGAGATTCTCTGTAAGCTAACAAGTCCTAAAAATAGTGTCTGAAACAAGAGCACCTAAATTTAAAAACACTTTGATGAAGAAGCGTGGGTGTTTTGGGGTGGGCTTTTCAAGGAGGGGGGATAAATTGGTCATTGAACTTGTTCCAGAGCTCCAGAGAGTCCATGTATAGCAGAGAAATAAACTCTCTAACTACACTCCACCATGTCTTAAAATAGATACTCGAAAAAGATCAGCTGAGCTGCAACTGCCTATCAGCCTCTACCAAATATAAAAAGCATCTCAGGCAAAGGACTCTGGTATCAACAAAGAAATGGTAGAAAAATCAAACATCAATCAAGAGGCAGGCATCTCTTATCATATGCCATCTCCTCTAGGTTTTTGAAAAAGCTCCATTTTCTACTGTATTTTAAAGACTTTTTTGTCTCCCACTCCATCAGGGAAAGAGTACGCCAGCAGGGGCTCAGCACTCACAAGAAAACTTGTAAGCCCAGGATCAGACCAACCACTGCAGCGCTCCCGAGGCCCTGATCCCACAGGACACTTAAATCCTTGCCCAATACCTGTTGCTTATTGCATTCCCATGGAACTCCCACAGTTTCTCCAGCGGATCACACACCTTCCTACAAAACTGAGGAGCATATGAGCTCTTAGCTCGGACATGGCCCACTTCCACATAATGACGCTTTGACCAGAAAGACAAAGGACCATCAAAAAGAACAATAAGGCGGACGCTATCTGTATAACCTGGGAAAAATCAGCTACAGCTTTTAGGTGACGGTACAATTGTTCTATTTTTTTTAAGCTTCTAAAACCAGGCCAACTCAGCCTGTTACATCACGCGGACTAATCAGATGCTACAGTCTTTACTAGGGTTAAACCCAGAGGATAAAGGTTACGTAATGGATTCAGTCCAACTTAGCATGGTCAGTTCTTTCAAAATAATATGCACCTTTCCTCTTTGAGCACCTGGACAGGAATAATCAATTAAACATGAGAAGTTCAAGTTTAACAAGCTTCCAAAATTGCATTCTGTTCCGAAATCTAGTACAGAGAAACAAACAGAGGCACATACCACTCAAGAGACCATAAAAACCAATTCAAATTTTGTCACACACACACCTTTACCCTTCATGTCCCCTCTAATATTGTTAACAAAGCACTATGGAATATCATCACGTACCACACACGTACAATGTCCCCTGGGTCTCCGCTCCTTACTCCTTTCTATTCTTTGCTTCACTGTGATCTTGGACTTGCCTCGTTTAAGCCAAGCTCTCCAACCAGAATAAAATCCTTGTACAATTACTGCTTTCCCAAAGGCTGCATTTTGTTTTAGAGGTTACCACTGATTGCCATTGATGAGGAATCTTGATTTCTCCACTCTGCTGAGAGCAGTTTTAGCCATTCCCCACCCTTCCTCAGTTGCCTCCTATCAGAAGACTGATGAAAACATTCAGTGCTCTGATAAAGAAATAACCACCCAAGCAAATATTTGGGGGGGGGAACCATACAAAAGGCCCAGAAGATAGTGCTCACCAGAATTTGTAATTTTTCCAATTCAAAAAGTTAACCTGCTCACTTTATAGAAGCTACAGTTTTAAAAGTCTTTCACAGACATATAACCAGAGAGAAAACACATACTACCTATTAACACATTAAATATAGACATATGACAGGATATTGGTAATGCAGAAAAAAACACAAAGACTTAGAACTCAAAGCAATACAGAGTCTTACAGTAAGTGTATTTAAATTTAGCTGAATGATTATACATACAGTTAGCGCTTCAAATATTTTTCCACCTGCCCCAAGATTGCTCATACAGTGCATTTGTCACTTCCTTCGAAAAAGAGAAAGCTGTACAGCAGAGCCTCTTGTAGCATGCTCATAAGAGATGCTGAGGTGCAACAGAGATGCAGGCATCTCCACTACAGCAGGGTGCCGCCTTTTCCAAGGTACTTCATTTTTAAAACCATTTAATAATGACAGTTCTGTTTTACAAGCTCCAAATTCTGCAAGGATAGACTAGAAAAAAATATTTACCATCTGTGCATTCTTCATAATACCAGTCCAGTTCATAGTAATCTGCTTCAATAAATTTCTGCATAGTCAGTATCCTTCAGCAACACAGACGAGATTTCACATCGCTGCTAAGGTCAAGTGAAACGCAGCCATGCCTTCCTGCCTTTGCAAAATACCGTATCGCAAGGAAGCCCACAGAGAGCTGTAAATGAGCTGCACATCTTCAATGAAGCTGCAACTAAAATAAAAGGGGAGCGTGACAAGTGTATTCGGGGAAAAAAAACATGAAATAAAAAAAAAATAAAAAGGATGCAGAAAGGAGAAGCAGATGCCCTGGCGGCTGCTCTAATAAAGAAGCTCTGCACAGAAGCCTCGGATGGGTGTTAACGAAACCATCCTATCAAAAGGCGGATGTGCTGACGGGGGACACACACCACCGCCTGGCTGTTTCTAACTCATTCCTTTCCTCCCTGGTCTCCACATCTCTCTCAGTCTAACATGTTGCCATGGAGACGAGCTGGCTCCAGAAGAGATGCAGAGATGAAGAAAATGCATTTGCCATTTCTGGCTTTACAGACTAGAAGTACCCCTCCATGCTGGAAACACAAATCCTTGCTCAGAAAGATGATCCAACTCTCTGCTGACTGCTCATGGAACAGCAGCATCACGCCATCACAATGCACCGGGTATATGCACCACATTAATAATGAAAATCCAGTCCATTACTACTCTCCTCTACATGGTTCGATAAAAGCCTGCCTTCCCCAGGAAGGAATGAAACATTACTGCTTTGTTACATTATTCTGGGTTGATATAATAGAATCTGTAAAAGTGGCAAACAAAAAAATGAAAGAATCGGAAAAATCAGGGCAGCAGTTCATCTCCCTTTGCAATAAAGCTAAGCTGCTTCTGCTTTTTGCCTTCTCCATGAACCACTGACTCATTTTTTTTTTTCCAAACATCTAAGCTTCATAGCCAAAACCAAGGGGTTAGGATAAACTTTCATTATTCCTAAAAATGCTTAAGGTCTTCACACAGAATCACTTAATGTTCGTGTTCACCATCTTGGAAATAAAAGAAAATACCTTTTGCAGCACCCAATAAAACTATGTTAAAGGTATTAGAAGAGAATCTGAGGAACAGATGGCATTAAACCATCATCATCATCAAGCACAGCAACTCAAAAAGCACATCTGAACCTGTGCAGGTATGGTCACCAAAGGGATTGACATGCGTTTTGTGCATAACCGCCACATACTCTTCACCTTTTTCTCCCCCTTTTTTAAGAGCCTGTATTTCTTTGCGAACACCAGTAGAAACTGGTAATAACACAATGCAAGAGGCCATATGGGTCTGACCAAGGAGGTGTCTGTCTAGCTGAAGGCTCCACCTGTGAGAACAGCCATGAGCAGGTGAGGGAGAACAAGCCAATACCCCCCTCAACCGCCCTCCCAACCTCCAGTTTTTTCCAGCTTCAGAGACGGCCCGAGGCAGATGTGGTTTTTCTACTCTTAGCAATTCTTGAAAGGCTTATCCTGTCTGTTCTTCAGCCCACGGACATTTTTAGCACCTCCAACATCCTCTTGCAAGGAGCTCCGCACATCTACTATTCACGATATAAGAAACATTCACCTTTTGCTTTGCAACTCACTTACACTGACTTAATTCAATGCTTCCTGCTCTGGAAATCCAAACACTCAATCCATCTCTCCTTTCCAATCCCTCATGATTCTGCAGATTTCTCTTACGCTCACCCTCACTCATGCCTTTTTATATTTTTGCACCACTCAACTCTACTCCCTGACTAGTACCACTTCACTTTAACAGAAACGGGCAAGAAATAGAATCACAGAATCACAGAATTATCAAGGTTGGAAAAGACCTAGAAGATCATCTAGTCCAACCATTACCAATACTTCCCAGCTAAATCATATTCCTCAACACAACGTCCAAACGTTTCTCGAACACTCCCATGGTCGGTGACTCCACCACCTCCCTGGGCAGTCCATTCCAATGCCTGATTACCCTTTCCGAGAAGTAATACTTCCTAATGTCCAGCTTGAATCTCCCCTGCCGTAGCTTGAAACCATTCCCTTTAGTTCTATCACTGATTACACGAGAGAAGAGGCCGACCCCCAGCTCACCACAACCTCCCTTCAGGAAGTTATAGAGAGCTATAAGGTCTCCCCTGAGCCTCCTCTTCTCCAGGCTGAACAATCCCAGCTCCCTCAGCCGCTCCTCACAAGGCCTGTGCTCCAGACCCCTCACCAGCTTCGTGGCCCTCCTCTGAACACGCTCCAGGGCCCTAATGTCTTTCTTGCAGTGAGGGGCCCAGAACTGAACACAGTACTCGAGGTGCGGCCTCACCGGTGCCGAGTACAGGGGGACAATTACCTCCCTGTTCCTGCTAGTAACACTGTTTTTGATGCAAGCCAGGATGCCATTGGCCTTCTTGGCCACCCGGGCACACTGTCGGCTCATGTTCAGCCGAGCATCAATCAGTACCCCCAGGTCTGTTTCCTCAGCACAGTCCTCCAGCCACTCTGCCCCAAGCCTATAGCGCTGCCTGGGGTTGTTGTGGCCAAAGTGCAGGACCCGGCATTTGGTCTTGTTAAACCTCATCCCGTTGGCTTCGGCCCAGCTCTCCAGCCTGTCCAGATCCCTCTGTAGGGCCTCACTACCCCCAGGCAGATCGACACTCCCTGCCAATTTGGTGTCATCCGCGAACTTACTGAGGGTGCACTCAATGCCCTCATCCAAGTCATCAATAAAGATGTTGAAGAGGACAGGCCCCAGTACCGACCCCTGGGGGACTCCATTCATGACTGGTCTCCAACTGGATTTGACTCTTAGTCAAGCTATACAGAGGAAAATACATCAGTTTCATGACCACATTAGTATTTCAGCTTTATTGATGTAAAAAATTATCACTGCAGTAGCTTTGAGCTTGGGAATTGCCACATCCCTTTTATATATTGACAGCTCAAGGGCCAAGCTCAAGTACACCTTTGCCTGCAAATACATTATTTCACCAGAAAATAACAGGTTTCTAAGTCTGCAAATAATAATAACAATCTACAAAATGTTCAGTCTACAATATAGTAACCTATTTGGTAATATGCACAGAATTCCCCTCTATTCACTGTTGAGGCCACATGTGGGGTACTGGGTCCAGTTCTGGACTCCCCAGTGTAAGAGAGACATGGACATACTGGAGAGAGTCCAGCAAAGGATCCCGAAGATGAAGGGACCAGAGCATCCTCCCTACGAGGAAAGGCTGAGAGCTGGGACTTGCAGAATTTCATTTCTGCATACTCAGAAGTCAAAACCTGCACATGCTATTAAATGCAATTAAGGCTTTACTGTTAAAATACTGTCAGAGCAATAGAAAGGTTCCTATGGCAACATTAACTCAATTGCTCTGCACATAAGCTATTTGTTCCACTTGTATTATTTTTGTCCACAAGGTAATTTCAGTCTGGTAATACTATTAAAAAAGCATTCAAAATATAAAGAATGAACATTGGCTACCAGCTTAAATTGCTGCAGGAACTCTCCTTTCTTTATTTCCTGACATTTACAAAGAAAATCTTCCACATGCTAGAATTTTCTTCTCACTGCCCCCCTCCCCGCACACCTCTCACCCCCCTTCAGTGAAACAGGATAAAAACTGTTCAAGGCAGAGGTTTGGGGCTGTTTGTTTCTTTTATTGATATTTTTCTACACAGTTGATTTGAAACATATTGGTATAACCCAGAAAAGCATTAATTTTCTGAGGAGAAAATCACTTGTGTGGTCAAATGATTTCGGTACTCTCCAGGAGACCTGGAAAGATGGGCAAGTGTATGACCTTCCTGGCATGAAGCCAGAAACCCCAGACAGACAGAATACGATATATCCAAGTATCCACACTCAAGCATCCCTTCCATTATATGAGAAATTGGAGCTCTATAAAGCTTCTACAAACATGAAACCTCTGTGTATTCAAATCTCCATGTTGTAACACCGCCTTTGACTGGGTTATTACTGTGTTAATTGCCTAAAAGTTCATTTTGAACTTGAGTTTAAGAAAGATTCCAGTTAATGGACCTGTGACTATAAGGGACTTATTTTTTCCTATTCCAAAGCTAAATATGATTATTCACATTCATCTGGCATCCCCTTCCAGCTGCTGGATTTTTTTCTACTTTTCTGTGTTTAGTTTTAAAACAAACTTTTATTTGTTCTCCACAGAGCAAAATATACAGACTAGTATGTACAGATTTTCAAGGACAGGCTGGCATTTCTAAATTGGGGTGTCATTTACTGAAGTGAAGAGTTATTGGTGTTTCACCTTCTGCAAGAACACCTAACAGGAGTCATCCTGTGACTGCACATTTAGTAAGAGCAAACAACTCTGCAGCTTAGGACAGCCATCTCTTCCAGGGTAGTACTTTGCTTAGCAAGAAGTCACTATGGCTTGCTTGACCTGAAAAGGGTAGAACCAGAGCAGTGAAAGCATTGTACCACCAGCTTTCAGAATTGGTATTTAGAAAAACGGTGCTTCAGATCTGACTGACCCTTCTTTGTCAAAATGGGATTATTATCCAGGTCTTCAAAATGGTACATATATTTCCTACAGACGGGACAGAGCTGGTCCCCTCTGAACACCCCCAAGGGCACACTGACCTCACCTGGTACAGACACCAAACACTTCTGATGCAGAGAAGAGCCTAACTGTTCTCCCATGCAAACAAAATGATTTAACGTGAGACAGAAGCAAACAGATGAAATTAAAGACAAAAGCCTATTCTCCACATGAAAGGATTATTTCTCCCTTCCCCCAAATTACTACTAGACAGTTCCATATTTGTATTTGTATAAAAGCAAAATTGATGTGGTCTTCAGCAACCTACCTGTAAAACCAACTGCATAGTTTACTTAAGGTATCACTGGGCATACTGAAATACTGTAGGAGATCATGATGGCAAGAGCTGGACATTTAACAGAGCACATGCCTATCCAGCATAAAGAAATGAAGAAGAGTAAAGCATTACAGTGTCACATTTTATAAACTGTTTACCACCTGGAAATAATGTAAACTACCATCTCTTTTTGCCGTTGCTTTATTTTTCCCGGAGGCAGCAAAAACTATTTGTAAAATGAAGCCGAGATTAACATCATGCTTGATTGGATAGACAAAAATATTACAGTAGCATGGGTATGACCTATTTTCGTAACAAGGAAGGAAAAAAAAACACTGATAGTCATGATTGCAGCTTCCTAGGAGAGAAAGGGAATGCAAGTTGTATTGCACTGAAAGAATGTCGAATCAGGGAGCCCAGAACTGGACCCAGCGCTCCAGGTGTGGCCTCACCAGTGCTGAGCAGAGGGGATGGATCCCCTCCCTCGGCCTGCTGGCAACACTTCTAATACAGCCCAGGACACCATTAGTCGTCTCTGCAGCAGGGGCACCTTACTGGCTCATGTTCAACCCGGTGCCTTTCCTAGAAGCATCAGCTGCAGAAAAATGATTTGACGTCATGTTGTGATGCTGGCACACAGTGCCATCAGACAGCAGCGCAATGTGTCAGAGAACATGTTCAAAAAAGCAAATCCTGAAACAGGTCTAAGCTTTCTGCACTGTATATGTACAGAAATTTCACCCTCTTGCCAAAGCAGAAAGAAGAGTTTCAGTTTCCCCAGTATTTGATGATGTGGAGAAGTACATACACAGATTACAAACGCAACTGCTGTTTCTGATTAAATGTTTCCTTTGTTTTCTATCTACCACAAACCTGAAGACCAAAGCAATAAATCACACACAGTTCTCTTGCTTCCCACAGTGGTAACAGAATTGCACAGATACTTCAGGGAAGGTAACAAAACCAGCCACTTTTTTATTTGTTCCTCAGTACAATTTCTGAATTTTTGACTTACGGAAGTATTTCAACGTCTCTTCTATTTGCTCAGTTGTTAAGTCAATATTCGCATCAGGGGAAATGAGAGGTGTATGAAGCCAGTCGTCGTGGTCATAACCATAGATTGTATCTGCTCTTAGCTTGTAATGAGGCAGCTGCTCTTCCAGTAGACTGATGATCTCAACTTCAGGGAGATTGGTACTATTGCACACATCTGGCAAGAGAAAGAGGACAACCTCTGTTAGTTACTTTACACTGAGTACTATACATACAAACTAGCAAAGGTGTCGATTTGTTTTGGCATCAGCAAGATTTTTCTGCAGAAAACAGCTAGATACCAATCAGTTTAGAAGATATGACTAGCACAAATGATCCCAAAATAGCATACTTACTAGCAGAAAATAAAAGGCCGTGCTCTTAGGGGCACAATGCCCAACCTCTAGAAGCAGGGACTCATCTACCGAAGAAAAAGATCAGGGAGTGGGGGAATAGAGAGCAAGTGAGGACTGACCAAGACAGTGTAGCTATACCTGGGTACGGAGAAAGCATTAGTACATATAGGGATCTACATTTCTGGTATTTTACTTCACAGATTATTTTTTCCTTGCAAGCTTTACATCTCTCCTTAACTTGGTCTTTGACTGCAGATCAGTACCACGTTATTTTTTTGCCTTTGCCGCTGGCAGATTTTTCTCAAGAAAAAGAAATCCAGCACTGCAAAACAAACAGGGTCACAGTTCACACCCAAGATGCACTGATGAAATCTGCTGCAAGAACTTTTCGGGAGCCGTTCGACACTCTCTTGACCTGCATTCTGTGATCTCAGCCCCTCATGTTCACAAATACATCAAGTCTGCACACAGTTTTAAAAATGAATGCTGAGAGCCATCAGCAACTGCAAAAAATGTTGCCATTAAAATTGGAGATTTAAATATAAGACAAGAGAGAGATGAGAAGTTTTAACAGAAAACTCCATTTTAACAAAACTTTTTTCACCATAAAGATGGTCAAACATGTGAACAGGGATGCAGAGAGGCCAGGAAATCTCCCGTCCTTGGAAAGACTGACAGCTTAACTAAACAAGGCCAAGAGCACTCACCGTACAACATCCGCTTTGAGTAGAAGTCATAACAGATGACTTCAAGGTATTTTTCCAGCCTACATTATTCTATAGTGAAGAATTGTGTTTGTTAATACCCAAAACAGGCATTATCATTTTAACTACATACATTTTAATTACCATGTAAAATTGAATACAATGTCTTGCTAAGTAACTATTAAGAAACAGAGCAACCCCTGGTATGTTTCTGTACATACTTTGCACAATCTGAATTCCCATTTCTATGCCAGGACAAAAAGAACATAAGCAACCCAGATCAGAAGACACGGTGCAGGGTGCTGTCACCCACTGCCACTTTCATCCCGTACTCACACGGCCATGGCATACACCAGGTCTCCTCGCATACAGTGTTAAACATGTATTTAGCTGTCAGTGTCATTTGGACAGAAGGAACTACGCTGGCACATCACAACCAAACAACTCAACCTCAGCTGAACTTCAGCTCAAGCCAAGTTCAACGTGAACCACATGTAGACAGATTTAAAGATCTCATTCCAAACAACATGGTCACCTAACGCAGCTTACCTCTCAAACTCCATTCCCTCCCCAGCTCTGGGGTTTCACCTGTTTACAGCTAGGACTGAACAGTCCTGCCTTACTGCAGAAGTGACACCTAGCTTGCCTGAGAAACAAGGAACACCTATTTCAGCATCAACTTCACATAGAAATAGTAATCAACTCAGAGAAAAGAATCTAAAACAAAGAGAAAGAAGAAGGTTGTTGAGGTACAGGATAAACAAAGAAACCCTACACAGATAGAGAAAAACTCTACAAATCTCAAAGCCTGTTATCTCCAGGAGCTTTTGGAAACACAATACGACATATCTAATTTTAGAAATGCAATACAACATATCTAATCAGCACAGTCGTTACACGCAATATAAAACATTTTGTTTGGATCTGTGTGAATTCTGGTCCAAAACATCCTCTCAGTCTTTATGGTTTTATTGGGTTTTTTCTAGCAGAGGCTCCCCTTTCAAGGTTAAAAGGATTTCCAGGTCCCTACATAGCAGCAGATAGTGCCACCTGGTGAAAGAAGTGCCCCGTTACCCCAATCCTGAAACCACCAACCACATTTTCTCCCTTTCTAGCTTACACCCCATTGCTGTAAATGGAGCAAAACAATTTCTCATCAACCCAACCCTGCCACAAACCGTATTAGGTAGGGTCAGGGCTGTGCTCCAGAAGGGACACGCCACAACACACAAATCAAGACAAGGAAGACCGCGAGAAAACTAATCAGAGATGGTATCGGTGCCGGAGCACCATGCTGCAGGGTTACGGCCCTGGTGGAAGCCAGTACCTTACAAAAAGCTCAGAGCAGCTCTGCTACCCTGACCTGCCTCCGCTGAGAAAAGGGAAACACCTGCTGTGCAAAGCGGTGTGTCCAGCAGAACAACTACACTCTAGGTGTGACCTGGGCTACTTGGCAACTTCCAAAACACAAGTTTTGGTTACCAGGTTGTACCATCACCCAACCTGAACATCTTTCCAGGGTAATCCACCTGCATCACCCCACCAGCAGCTGGGACTAGACTCAGCCCACAGCCAGAAAGGAGCACTCAAAATACTTTTTCCTTTTAAAAAAAATTAGGAAAAGGACAAAAAAAAAAGGGGGGGGGGGGGAGGGCACACACAGACAGGCACACAGGCACACACAAAAAGGGAAAGGGACCAAAAAAGGGCTGAATAGACACTTGCAGGCAAATTCTTTCATTTCCCAGCACAGATTTTAAACTTCATAACTCGTCTCAACCTTTTGAGACAGTTGGGGAAAGGGAAGTAGATAAAAGCACAGGAAGAAAAATGAGAGAAACAAGGAAACTCTCTCGAGAAAGCAGGAAGAGTTCTTTAGTCTAATATGATATTCCTAATATCACATTATTATATATTATATCATATTATTATTATAATATATATTCCTCTCCCTGGTTTGCAGTCTTGTCCCATTTCCCCCACACACTTTACACTTGCCACTGATACTTAGCTTGCTAAAAAGAAACTCTATTAAAAACTCTTTGAAAATGGCTGGTCAATAAATAGCAAACTATTTATTTTTAAAAGCACACAATACCTGAAAAGGGTCAATTCCAGTGCTGGCTCCCTACTAATTAAGTAAAAGGCAAGTTCTCTGGAGAACAGTGCTGCCACATGGAGACTAAAGTCCAGACACATACCATGCAAGAAATCAAAGTTCATC
Source organism: Pterocles orientalis (assembly GCA_011057875.1). Lineage (NCBI taxonomy): Eukaryota > Metazoa > Chordata > Aves > Pterocliformes > Pteroclidae > Pterocles > Pterocles orientalis. Next base: position 270,008 of record WKFP01013647.1, read on the forward strand.
AATTTGAGACTATCTCACGCTAAGCACTAGTGACACTTAGCTGCTATTTTTGCTACATGAGATGCATATACACACACATGAAGAACACAAACTGAAAGTCTGTGTCCCTTTGTAGAAGACAAGAGTCAGTAAGCACTTGAAAAATTTTGTCTCTCAGTATGTCAAAAGACAAAATTCTATAGCATGTGTACCTTCACACAAGAGAGCATTCCATTTTCTACTATTTAAGTAGGAAGTGCTCTGTTTAAAATTCTCTGTGCATTCAGTATCCCCCCCCCTCATTTATAAAAGGGTGAAGAAATATGCAACTCCATAGTGTGACAAGTCATCCCACTCCACTGGGCTGGGAAAATTCTGGACACTCCTTCCAAGAAAAGCCACCTAATCTAGCTTGACAGCCAGCCAAGAGGCCACAACTGCACCAGGATTCTTCTTCTCAGCAGACTGCAAGCCTAAATCCTCACCGTATTCCACAGATGGAAGCAAGAAATACGGGCTTTCTCTAAACGCTTTTCCAGACGATATTTCCTGGCTGCTGGAAGCATCCCAATAGTCTCATTCGCCTGATGATTGCTGTCCATTTAGATAATCATGGAATGCAGTGAACTAGACATTACTGTTGGGAGCTGCTCTACACAAAAAATGAAAAGCAAAAGGGTACATATGAAATATCAGCCCTGCAATTAGGTTGCTGGGTATACTGAAGAGGGAAACACGGCCTGCAGTCATTCATTAGCTGAGCTGCATAGGCCCACACAGAAACAGGCATTCAGTATTAACTGGGGCCCAGAATTACAAGTATTTCTCGAACATTATTTACCTATTACTCTGCACATACACCTGTAAAAGGCAAAACCCCAGAACTTACCCTATTCCTATTCAATTTCAGTTCTAGGATGCCCAGAATGTGGCTAATTATACTGAAGTCTTACAAATACTCCTGCTGAACTCAAGACTGTATACACATGATACATGTGTTTTAATGTAAAGTGATTAGCTTCTAGGGCATAGAACATTTCTTCTAATAAAAAGTAAATTCACCATCCTCCCAACTCACTGCCTTGCCCAAAGGGAAAGATGCCCTTAGCATCCTATACATTTGAAGTCTCACTGCTGGCTCCAAAGCCAAGCTGCTGGAAGAAAAGCTCTTCAACAAGAAAGCTGTCTCATCCCTTTGAAACTCAGGACTCCTCAAACACCATGGCAGCTGTTTGACCGGCATGACAGGATTTTGGAATTGCAGGTCCTGCCACACCTTTAACCCAAGCTGGTTAAGCAGTGGTTCTTCTGCCTCTAAATTTGGAAAATGATGCAAAAAATCCTGTCTTCCATGAGAAAATAAAAGACCCCATGCCAGCCTCAGGTATCCCCATTCTTGGCTGCCACAAGAAGTCTTCAGCTGATCTGTAACTCAGCACCATCCACAGAGCATTCTCTCTTGCATACATAGGGATCAACTAGATTTCCCACCTTTTGTAGGTGAGGCATGACGGGAAGGGCAGGCAGTATTTAAAGTAGCCAAGTGGGCACGCTGAATCACAGAAAAGGAATTCTGGATATGAAGTCCAGCCCATAGAGAAAAATGAAGCACTCAAACAGGGATTCCTCATCATCTCCTCTATATAATACCATGCGGCACTTCTGTTATTTGCCATTTCATATGTTAATTCATACAAACATGCACTTGTAAGAGCAAGAATAGAAGCAGAACGGAGGAAGACTTCAAGAGTTCGCTTTTCTTCCCCTTTCTACTTCCCCTAAACAAATCCAGCTTCATAACTAGAAAATAGTCTCTTGTCCCCAAAAGTTTTAGAGGATTTCTGCAAGGGTGGGGAAACTGCACAGAACATAATCACAATCCTTCCTTCCCTACAAAGGAGAATGGGTATGAAGGATCATACCATTCAACAGTATCCAAAAGAACAATGTTGCGCAGGAAAAATCATTACATTGACCAGGCTGCCAACTAGAGTGGAAGAAAAAATGCTGTTCCTTTGGTTCCGCCACAGCAGGTACTGGCCAAGCTTGTCTGTGGAGTGGCCAAGCCTAGAACAGCCTTCCCATATAGGTCACTGAGCTCAGCCTACATCTGCATTTTTGGGTTCGCAAAGCACTACTATTTCCAGCACGTTACCCTCCTTGGTAGGAAATTCTACATAAACTCCGCAATTGAAAGCGTACTGAAGAAGTAAGCTGCGAGAAAACTTGGCTTAGCCAAACACACCAAATAAAGATCGGGTCAAAGCTGGGAATGTCAACGCTAACAGAGGTAAAAACCACTGGAAACTGGAGTTCCAATGTGAAGAATGTCATTGTTCACTAGGTTAAAGTCTCCCTGCTTTGGTTTCATCCTATACACACACGTTCCTGCTGGGTATTAAAGGTGAGACAGATCTTGGTGATGAGAGGCCATTAAACTACCAGGTCCCTGCTGTACAGTATGCCACAAACTTCAATGAATTTTGCTTCAGTACGGAAATGCTTCTCCCTGTAGATAAACACAGCCATACTCATGCTTTTATTTTTCCATTAAACAAAAATAAAAGGAAACTCAACCACCACAGCTATTCTTTTTGCGCAAGAACAAAAGCTATTCATGTATCAAATGCATGCTGGCAACGCTCTGTTCAGCAGCAGTAAGAATAAACACATTCATTAACCACGAGGATCTTCTAGCTGCCAAGACAGACTGAGAATGTCTCAAAAACCCATGGGTAGATCACTGAGCACGGAAAACCCTGAAAAGCAATTGTCCTGTTTTATGCTTGTTGTTCAGTCCAGCTACCAAATGTGCCAGCTGCTGAACAATGGCTGTCAATTAATTAATTGTGATGTAGCTTGCTTTTTACAGATGCTGACTTTAAAGGGAAAATTTGTTGTTTCATGGTGGACACATGCATGTACATTGATGGACAGAGGTAAAGCTGCACTCGGTTAGCATGTTATGGAGGTAAATTATAGAATAAAGGTACTGTCACATATTTAAATATACCCATAATCAAATATCTCTTTTTAGTCTTCCAGTACTGTTCAAGTGCATCACAACAGGAAAACAGAACACACAAAACAAACACCCCCTCCCCCCCCCAAAAAAAAAAAATCCACCAGGCACTTGCCTTCAGGAGTCCTTTCTCCAAAGAACAAACCCAGAACACTGATGAATACTTACTGCTCTTGCTCCTCCCTACCCCGAATAAAGTAGACATTTAGGAATGTCAAGTGCTTCCCAAAACAAGGGAAATCTAGAAACTAATTAAAAAATGTGACACCGGACTTTGGTAATTCCCATAGTTCCCATAGAATCAGGAAAAACAATAAGTTACTGGCAAAAGGGAAGACCTGGAAAACAAGTGATGGGAAGTTGGGTTGGGAAAGCTGCTTTGTGAAGTTGACTGAGAATCCCCCAAAAGCCAGACAGAAAATTCAGAGGCAATGATGCACAAGGCACAGAGAATAAGATCATTTTGTTGAAGTATGCGAGGCATAACTGAAGTCAGACTCATAGAATAGTTCCAGTCATGCTGAGGGAGCTGTCTCATTTAAATAGGACTAGAATTGCAGGCATGCTTTAGCAAAGAAAAAAAAAAAAAAAAGTGCTCAGAATTTAGCAATAGCTCCTTACAGGAATTGCCAAGAAAGAAGAGCGAAAGCAGACCATGATCAGATCCATCTTACAGGATGAGACTGGTGACAGCAACAGAAAAGTAAATGGAATGAGGTAAGAGCCCATGTTCTAAGTTTTAAAGGAGAGATTAAGAAAGCTGAGAGAGAAGAAAGGCCAGGTTGTGAAAATGATGGGAGGTTTTTCAAAATCATAAAGATAGTATCATAAGGGGAATGAAGAACTGATATTCACCAAATGTGTGTAACTAGAAAGATAAACACAGGCAGAAGCCAGTGGGAGATTGGAAAACAGGACAGTGAATCAGACAGAAGTGCTAGAGGAAGTTTCTGCTGTGTGGGGAACAACCACCAAAAGAGAAAGGTAACCACAACAGAAGGCAGAGAGGTTTGAACAGAGGGAAGCGATTCAAAGCTGTTATTGTTTCATCGATACTCTTGTAAACGTTTAATGCTTAGAGGACAACCACCCAGCCTGTAGCACCAAACACAACCAGAGCAACCCATTCAATATTCTCAGAACACTGAACATGCAAGGTATGGTGGGATCTCACGCACCCAGAACAGGACAGCCACAGGTACAGGATTTTCCCATCTTCTGCATAACACGAGTAAAGCATTTTATCCACAACCTTTTGATCCTTAAGGAGTTATCTCAGAACAATCATTCTTTTTTCAGACGGGGAACAGAAAGAACAGAAATTCAGCCTTTCAAGCACAACCATGAGCAATGGAAGATGGATGGACACAGGACACGACACTGGGACAGGAATGCTATGCACCCTAGGCACACCCTGGGAAATTAAGTGACTAGAGAAAAAATAGATTATGACTCTCTATAATTGCAATCAGTGCAGTAAGGTAGACATTACACTACCTGCAAGCTCAGGCAATACCAACTCTTCTCAAAGATACTGGAAGATTCTCCCAGTTGAGAGAAAAAAGGATTCATAGTTTGATCCATCCAGAGATGTAATTTTATAAAAAAAAAAAAAAAATCTACTTTTGTTAATTGCAAACAACATAAGACAGAGAACAGATTTTCAGCACAAAGAAATGCCCAAGGATGCTAGGAGAATTGCCCAGGACACACTCCTACATGCATCTGGAAAGAGTAATTAGTACAATGAACAAAGGAATCATGCAAACTAATGAAGGGGCTAGGCAATTTAAATCACAGCCCATTCATTCTCTCCTTTTTCAGCAAAGGATGAGGGAAACCTACATGGCATATTAAGCAGTTAGCTCTTGAATTACAGAGTATATCATGCCAAAATCATTGCAAATAGCAAGTCTTCAGACATGAGAAAGCAGACTGAAAACTAACTTACTGAAGAAGGCTAACAATACTGTTACACATTTTAAGAAAAACAAAGGAAAAGAAAAAAAAACCCTCTGTCAGCCAGACACCTGTCACAAGAGTAAATCTATACTCCAGTAGTATTTCAGACTTCCATTCCCCCTGTACTCTCCATTTCCAGAAGGAGAGAATTGGTCTGACAGCAGCTGACACTCAAGGAAAAACAGCAATCAGACTAAGAGGCTTTTATAGTTCACAAAATTGGACTATTGGGCAACACTCCACTTTACCATGTCAAGATTACAGCCCTTCCTGCTCTACAAAAAAAAAAAAGGACGGCAGATGTTAGAGAAGGAAGCCTGCAACGCCAGCTGCTGTTTTCATTAGCACCTGATGAAGCATCCAGGTCTGCACTGCAATCACAGGAAAGACACGGACACTTCCAAAAGCCCTTCTGTTCCCTTTTGAGCAAAAGGAACACTAGATGGTGCTACATCCGAATTCCTGTCGTCATGTGCTCAGATGAAAGATAGAAGCAAAAAAAAAAAACCAAAGTTCAAAAGGAAAAAATAACAGGGATAAGACAGGTGCCTCACACACGCAGTAGCAGCCTGTCACTTCAGTGTCACACAGTGCTGACCACCAGCCTCAGAACCTGAGCATCCTTCTGCCCATTTACCTGCAGGAGCTCCACAAGTGATAGCAGTAGAAACTCTGTTAAGGCAAGCTACAGTGAACTTAGAATTCTCTTAAATACAGCTAACAAAAAACAAAATGAACTAATAATAATAATAATAATAATAATCTACTACAGCAGCTACTAAATCTCTTTCCAGGTTTAATACTATCAGCGTTTAGAAAATATATGTTTGACCAGTAACATAACTAGTTTCTAACTCTCAGTCTATACTCTTTGACACCTTTAAAAAGCACAGTAAAGAGCTGGAACTCAGAAAAAAAATCAATTAAAAAAACCCAAACAAACACAAAACAACAACCAACCAAAAAAACCCACCACTATTTCTACTGCAAGTCTTACCCTGTTGTCTCAGGTCACAAACAGTACAAATATGCTGCTGCAGAACAGCTAGTTCGTTAAAAAAAAAAAGCATTACAGGATCACTCAGTAAACCACACCTGGCTGGCAACTAGGCAAGAAGAAATAGATTCAGAAACTGCATCAGGCTTGAAAGAGCATGAGATAGGAAGGCACGCACTGAACTCCATTTAACAAAAAATACTTTTAAAAATTAAAATGAAAACAGTAAGAGTTTGCCTTGCCTTTCAAGGAACCGTAATCACGAAGGCATCCTGATTCATGAAAGAAGCTGGTTGTCTGGGCTTGCAGTCAGAAACAGAAAAAGATTAAGCTAATGTCTCCCAGTTGCCAGGGGAGGGAGGGAAGAGGAGACAGGACACAGTCAACTGAACAGCTTGCAAGACAGATCCTTCTACAAGTGGCCTGGAAAAAAATGATGCTACCAGGAACGCACCTATGTAACGTGTACAGTTTCTAGTCTACCTACCCAGCAAATACCTAGAAGGCTGTCAAAAGAGTGACCCCTTTATAACCGAGCTCTAAATGCATGAATATAAGAAAGGAGGGACGGGGAGTCAGTTTCTACTTTATGTAGAAGTGTACCTGACTGAAAGTGACTTCAGTGTTAATCCTGCTGCTTGTCTTCTCAATGGAATAGGGATGGACATGCAGAGCATCTCTCCCCTTCTTTCTATTTTCTTTTTTTCAGAATATCAACCCTCAGCAACTATACAGCAGTTGGGCTGAGCTAAGTTAAGGTATACTGCAAAAGTATCTGCTGATGGTCACCGTTAACTCATTCTATGACCTACAGGCAATTCTAGAAATGGCTGGAAGGAACTCCAGATAAAAGTATCTGGCACTCAATTAGAAGGACCTCAGCCATATTTCTATTTTTCTCAGCCCTCTTGTTTGTCCCTCCCAAAAACTCAGCTGACTCCTCAAACATTCCCAAAAGACCTTGAACTGACAAGGTCACTTTAAGCTAAAAGCAGCCTCACAGCTCAGCTAACAAACTATGCATTTGGAATGGAAACTGCCTGTCATTTCATGGCCATACCCATGGCTAAACTGAGTTACAGTGATTATTCAAACACACAAACAAACAAAAAAAAAGTGTCAGCTGACCACATCACTAAAAATCTAATTTACTTAAAATACCACCCTTAAACACACATTCCATTTATTTGTATGAATTCTATGATAAAGAAGGCACTTAACCTCTCATACAAGCATGCAGAAGCAGCTCCTCCTTATACATTAACTTTTATAATTCCAGAACTAATGTGACAAATACGGAACAGTTTTGAAAACCAAAAAGTTGTACAGTCAAAAAACATGGTGTTACATGCTGTTCCTCTCATTCCCTTCTCCTACAAAGCAACTCTTCTATCAACATTAAAATCTAAATTATGTTGAACATTAGGACAACCATTCCATAACTTTAAGCTGCCTTATTTCCTTCTCTTCGTTCCTGAGTTTCAGTTGGTTTTCTTTCCAAACAAACTTCAAATGGTTCAACTTCCCAAGCACGTAATTATAGTATCCTAGTTTGGTCAAGACTCTTTGCAAGAGCCTTAAATCTTACAAAGTGCTTTCACTGAAAATACAAATGCTTGTGAAATCACTTCTTAAACAAGAAAAAATTTGCAGAACAGCAGCAGCATTGTCCATGAACCAGATATCTCACCAACAGTTTAAGAATAGAAGCTTAACTATCAATTTCCATATCCTTGCCCAGATAAAAGATGGGACTGCTTACCAGTAATGGTGCAGGCATCTCTGTACTCTCTGTATTCTGGCACATCATCTTCTACTGCTTCACTTACATAGTGCTCTTCATGAATGCCTGTCTCACAGGCTAGGACTGCATGATTCAACAGCTCCGAGGGAGGCACAGCGGTGGCCAAAGTGCAGTCGTGCAAAGCTGTGGCGTCCAGCTTGGCAGGTTTCACAGGGCTGTACAAACTGCCATCAGGGGTACCAGCACTGGAGACTGGGGCTGGCTGGCAGAAACAGAACTCTTTCTCTTTGCTGGAGTGGGCTTCAAGGAGTCTGCAAAACACAAAAGAAACAAATGTTTAATTCAAGCTATTCCAAACAGCATAAACCAGAACAGATAATTTTCCTTAAACATTAGTTTAACCTGACAAATTCAGCAAACGCTAAAAACCAGTCTTCCCAGAGCAGTTGCCTATCTTTGCACTTTGCACAGTCCCATCAAGCAGCAAAGGGCTGTTCCTTTTACAGTGTTGTTTACTAATGGCTGATTAAACATCCGTATTTTTACCTAACCCAACTTGGGTCAAGCACAGTCTATCCACCTTGGCTCATTCACCCAAGACATTTCTCTCAAATGGGAAAGCTCTGTGTAACCCAGATTGCTGCATGAATGACACCATGCAGGTAACTGCACATCACCGTTTGATTTAATGACACTTTAATAACGTCATAACTTGAAGTTGACTGCTACCCAACAACACAGAAACGATTAGGTGCTTGTAGTATAAGGCTTATCCTCTCCACGGGGTCACCCTGCACAGCCCAGCTGGCATTTTCGCTCCCTGCACAGTGTCCAAGAGACAGAAATCAAGGTGCACGGGGTTAAGGGAGCGTCCTCCCACTGGGGAGCAGCAAACAGGGAACAAAGTCTCTCTAAAACAGATACCAGTGACCCCAGCAAGACTAAATTGGCCAGAAAGGAAATGAAGAAGAGCATCTCCTACCCAAAAACTTCACCAAACCTTTTGGATAAGGGACTAAAGACACTGCAATAAGAGGTGGTACAGTACCACTTCAGTTATCAGCAGTGTAAGAAAACATGCAAATGCTCATCACTGCAACGAAAGGAAACAACCATGGGATTGCAGAAAACCAGACATGGGAGAGGACCTGAAAGGCAGGAAAAGACAACTTTATATGCAGTAGTTACAAAGCATAAGCAGCAGCAGAGGAACAGGCCACCCCAGAGCACCCACACTACATGGGAAAAGCAGGAGGACAGCCAGCATGGAGACACCAATGCACTGATCTGCAAGCAGGCGTGGATTTAACTCAATATGCAAGTGCAGCAACATTTGCATTTCTGTATGGTATCACTGAAACTCGAAATAGTTCTCATACTGAGAGGCTCAAATCCTATACTTTGTAATAACCATAACAGCTACAGGGAGAGATTAAATTAAATGACAAATTTATTATACCATACTCTCCCACAAATGGTACTCTACTGTGGCAGCTACAAAAAAAAGAAAGTTTTACTCAAATGCTTTAACAGAAAATCTGATGGTTCCCCTGCAGAGCATCATTATTCCTGTGCTATCACAGTACGTACTGAGAAGAACAATAGGGTCACTTGTACCGATTGATTTTAAAATGGTCCCCCTTCAAGTGTCTCTTTAGGAACAACAAGAGAGATGACTGATATTAAAAGTTAGTTATACAAATGAAGTTGGAATCAAAACGCAGGGTTTTTTTTTCCCCCTCTGCATTGAAGACAGAAACAGCTTAAGATATAAGCAAGAAAACACACTGGAAATACAGACTGATTGATTAAAAGGGCTCCATGTTGTTCTAGTTGCTACCACACATCTCCGAAACATGTTTGTTTTGGGAAACTGTTCAATAAGTCTGGTGTTATGAACAAGTGCATATCTGGGAGCAAGTAACTGAAAGCATTAACAGCGCTCTTCAGCTCTTGTTGCCCTCCTCTTCTCTACTGCCCACGCCCTGGAACTACAGGACACCAGCAGCACAACACTACCAACCAAAACAACTGATAACCAAAGTGTGATTTGTAGGTGAAAGTCTTCAAGTGAGTTTTGGGAATCTGAGATCTTGTCCCTTTTCGAAACACACTGACACTCACCACCTCCTATACCTGATCACCTTTACTCATTCACCACTCCATCTTCCCCACACTTCTTGTCAAAAATACTTTTGTCCAGAATGTAAGGTTGCAAGTTGCAATAGAAGTTTGGGTTGAATGAGTTTCAACTCTCCCTCTTCACCCAGCTTAACCCTGACCCCAGTGAGGTCCCACAGAAGGAGCTCTCCCCTCCCATCAGCTGCACTCCACCAGCTGCTGCCTTCTCACCGTTCAGAACAAGGAGAGGGAGAGACCACACACTCAGAAACAGAGTCTCCCCTGCTCTGCCTCCACACAAGCTGTTTCACTGTTGGCAGTTGTGAAAACCATGAACAAATAGAGCTTGAAAAAACCAACAAGCAACAAAACCAGCCCCCCAAAAACTCCCATCAGCCAGTCTCCCTGGCCTGCTGCAGAAACTCAGGGAAAGTCTACAGGAGAAAGTCAAGTTCTGGATTACAGAAGAGAATTTGCCTTGATCTTAAAGCCTTGTATCACAAAGGGAAGAAAGCTGGCATAAATGTCTAGGTCTGCTCCCTTTCAGACTTATTTAATATCCTCGATTTCCATACACGCAGTGGAAGAACGTTGCTCAGACTATACCCATCAAACCCACAGCGGCACTGTTTGCATGGCCTCTCTCGCAAGGCAAGGATTACCAGGGGTGCGCGCTTCTGCTTTAAACTTTCATCTAAATCCTCCTGTTGCAGGAAAGAAACAAAAACTAGACCTGAGCAGTATTTACCAGATTGCCAAAAAAGCCATGAAGAGCAACAGACACTGCAGCTACTATACCCATGAAATATGAAACATTAATATTATTCTTTAGTCAGTCTCACCTGCATATATTCATGACAAGATGATGTAAATCATTATTGCAGTGTTTCATATTGATTCCTTCTGACATTCAAACAAGCACACAATTTATAAGTCAGATTATTACTTTCTTGAAGTAAGTACCATGCATTTCATTCTTTCTGCTTTGTCATGTCAACAGCAGCCTGCACACAGGATTTAAATAATTCTTCCATCTAATATGCCATAATTCAGCTTTTGCCTCACTGGCTGTATTATGCCATTTCTGCCAGTCTAAATACAATGACAGTTTGGGGCCAACAAACTGACCTGGGCCTAAACAAATATTTGATTTGGAATGTTTAAATTTTATTTTAATTATTCAGTGTTAAACTGTTCGCAAAAAGAGCACAGTACCCTTAAGTTTATCATCTAAATGTTTTTAACAGATGAGGAACTGAAATTCTATATACACCAAACACCACTGTCATCTAACAGTTTGAACTCGGGCTGCACTGTCACTAAGATTCAATCAAGAAGAACACAGGGTTCTGATTGCAGCATACCCATGGCAGCCCAGTTGGGGTTAGCCAGGACTGCACTCCAAAAAAAAAGTTATCCAGCTGTACGTACTCAGGCAAAGCATTTCAAAGCTAACTCTTAGACATTTACATCAGACAACAGTCAAGGTTTGAGGGATATGAGGTAAAGAAAAAAATTTCCACGTCAGCCAGCCATTTCTGGGTTCTGGCCATTAAAAAAAGAAGTTCACTGTTTGTTTGCAGCGTGTTTTGTGGGGAGGGGCTGAGTTTCATACACATGCTAATAAAATAAACCACTTGCTGTATCACAGCCTTTTGAGATAAGGTTTTTCTGCATTCAGGATTAAACACAATTTAACTCTGAACCTAAAGACAGCCTGAAAGCTTCAAACTGCACAGGTTAAGTGGGCCATTTAGCCCAAGCTACCAAGCTAAAATCTAAAGTAACCCACCCAAATCACTAATGAAAATTTAAGAATCTCCAAGCCAACAGCTTTGATCTACTGATGCATCCCTGCTGAACCAAGTATTGACTCATTCAGACAGAATCTTAAGGTACCAAGGGATTGAGAGAACTTTCCACTCTTAGCATCTACCTGAAGCTACAGAGCTCTGATCTTGTATTCTCATTTACTAATTTTCAATTACTAACTACTAACTGATGGTTAAACACTTCAGAGGGTTTCAGGGTGTGCAAATTCCTCCCTTCAATGTACTTGCAAGAGTCCCATCAGAAGTGTCCCTGTTTTGTACATCACTTTGTAAATCCACTCAACACCTCCATTTTAGTAAAACGTAGCAGACTTAGTAAGTTCTTTAAAAAGAACCCTCAGGCTTTTTATTTACATTAAAAAAAAAAATCTTTTTTCAGACGCATAAAGTTCCATGTAGACACTGGAGCAAATCAAAGCCAGTTTATATGTCTGTCTGATCTGTGAAATACATAACACGCTGGCCTACCCTCAATTCAGAATACAGCCTTCAGTCTGTGTTTTGGAAAATAATCACTGAATTGACCAAAGGAACTTAATAAGACTAGCTTCAAGCATTCAACTTGCTTATTTCTTTACTAATTCACATCTTGCATCTACAAAAGTTAGCATTTTTAATTTTAACAATAATTTCTTCACTGAGTAGGTGAGCTCAAAAGCCAGTCAAAATGCCAACATCCATTTAAGCACACTCCATCACACCATAAAGGAACCACTATTTGCAACAGGCCTGGCCTTTACACACACACATAATCACTATTTAACTTTTAGATAAAAACTGAGCTGTTTTAATCTTGTTCTGTATTATATACTCACTTATAAACCACAGAGTTTTATTTTCCACCCAGGAACTCACTTTGAAATACGCAGAATGCTGGCTGCTTAGTTAAACCTCGACTGGCCCAGCCAAATGCCATCTTTCAGAGAAGTCATGTGCTATGAAGGATCTTGACAGGTACATGCCTCCCAAAAGAGGGACCTTTCTGCCTATGAAACCATTAAATAATGTTTTCAAGCTAAATATTTGAAGGGTTTCTAGAATCACTTTTTATAAAGCCTCATAACCAACAAGTATCAAGCAGATGAAGGCATCCAAAACCAGAGTAATACCCAGCTAACTGCATGGCAATGTCATTTAGATTAAAAAAGTCACCACTAGGGAATGAAAGCCAGAACAGCAGAGCAATAACCAAAAAGATGCCTAAATGATGGCATAAACATGTAAAGCATAAAACCTTACTCTCACCGTCCCCAAAGCTGCTGCTGTGACCTCGTTTGACCATTAAGTCATGCATCAACACAGACTCATGTTTTCTCAAGAAGTGATGCAAGTGAGAACACCACAAACAAAAAGCCCAATAAAGAACAGAAGAAAAAAAAGAAAGCAAACCACCCCACTGTTCTCCACAAACCAAAGTTTCTCACCACTAGGATTTGGCCTTCAGAAGGAGCCCATCAGTCTCTCCTCCCCCAGGCCAAGGCAGAGCAGTAGCATACTGTAAGACAAGCCCTGGAGCTGACCTTCGCAGCTGGGAGCGCACAAGTGTGCTCGCCCTGGCTTTATGTAACTCTGCCTCTCGCTGCTCTGAAGTTCCTTCAGGCAAATACTGCAGGGTTCTATAAATAGTTCTTCCTTGTGTAAGGCTCGCATTACACGAAGAGCTTTTTACAGCTCCCTCTCCTTTTATTTAATGTAGGCCACCAAACTTGCCTTCCTCCCCGCCCCCGTGAATAAATAAAACTGAAAACAGTTAAATTGGTGCATTCCCTTTCCTGCAATGCACCATGCTGCTGGCTGGGAGATCTCAGCTAGAGATGCTGTGTGCCTGCCTGGGAAAGGGAAAGCTGCTCAGCCATCACCACTAAAACAGAATGGATGAGAACTTTATGTGCAGGCGAAGAAGGCATTTGTCAGGTACTAAAAGCAAGTTCAGAGGTACAGCGATGCCAGTTACAAACACCTCAGATGTACCTTCCAAACTCCATGAACATCCTCTTCGGTACATTAACACGCATGCTGCCTACCAGCATATCGCCTCCTGCCACTAAAAAAAGGGCAGGTTTCAAAAGATTTGTCAAATAGTTCAGGTATGGGCGAAACTATCATACCAGCAGCAAACCAGGTCCTCAAACAGTATGGATGGGAACAGTGATAAAAGAAACCTGAAGAGTGGTGTTCCTACACCACAAGACCGTAAAACTTCTCCAAAAGCCTCAACAACTTCCAAAAGACAGGGAATTCATAGAGTCATAGAATGGGTTGGGTTGGAAAGGACCTTAAAGATCATCAAGTTCCAACCCCCCTGCCATGGGCAGGGACACCCTCCACCAGCCCAGGTTGCTCAAAGCCTCATCCAGCCTGGCCTTGAACCCCTCCAGGGATGGGGCACCCACAGCTTCCCTGGGCAACCTGTTCCAGTGCCTCACGACCCTCACAGTGAAAAATTTCTTCCTAATGTCTAGTCTAAATTTACCCTCTTTCAGCTTATACCCGTTACCCCTTGTTCTCTCACTACACCCCCTGATAAAGAGTGCCTCCCCATCTCTCCTGTAGCCCCCTGCAGGTACTGGAAGACTGCTATTAAGTCTCCTCGGAGCCTTCTCTTCTCCAGGCTGAACAACCCCAACTCTTTCAGCCTGTCCTCATAGGGGAGGTTCTCCAGCCCTCTGATGAATTTTGTGGCTCTCCTCTGGACCCACTCCAATAGTTCCAGGTCTTTTTTATGTTGGGGGCCCCACATCTGAACACAGTACTCCAGGTGGGGTCTCACGAGAGCAGAGTAGAGGGGGAGAATCACCTCCTTCGACCTGCTGCTAATGCTTCTTTTGATGCAGCCCAAGACATGATTGGGTTTCTGGGCTGCAAGTGCAAACTGCTGGCTCATGTTGAGCTTCTCATCAAGCAAAACATGTACGAGCCCGTGTGCTGTGCTACAGCCAAGGCAATGCCGTGACTCGGATTCGAACCGAGGTTGCTGCGGCCACAACGCAGAGTACTAACCACTATACGATCACGGCGTGCTACCGGGGCTCTTATATTCAGTACTGCTTTTCTGCTAGCTGTGAAAAACAGTGGGATGCCCCCAGTTCCTCTGAAAGGCAGCAGAGGAGGTAACACTGCTGTGTCTGCTCTTGCATCCTGAGCTCATTTCCTATCTGCAGGAAGAACCAGCACGAGCACTTGACTAGAAGCAGAAGAGAGAAGAGTCACAAAGGCTCTAGACACACATGAACTAGCTACTAGTAAACAGGAAAACAAAATAAACAGACAAACAAAACCCCAACAACCCTTCTAAACAGTGCCTGGGCCTAAGACAGAATTTAGTAGGTAAATATAGTCAAATTTAAATACATTACCATTCCAAGCCAAAAACCCTGATAAGGCGGGCAAACCCTCAGAACACCACCAAAGAGCAGTGGAAAGCAGTGAAAACAGCTCAAAGGGCGCCGTGGAATGGGGGTTCCCCCCACCACTACTACTGCTTAAACAAAGATGCAATTCAGCTAACTGCCAATAAATTAGGGCCAAGAGTTTTAGTCAAGTAACCCTAAACAAAGACTAGACCGACTCAAACCAGATATTTATCATGATTTAAAACCTGGGGAGGGGATTTTAATCTTGTTTTACATTACTATTGTTTTTCTCCTATTACAGGAGGATTTTGTTTTCATTTCTCACCCTTCACAATGACTTTAAGAGTCTACAGAGAGTTGGAAAAATTTATTTTTTTTAAATGTTGTTTTACAGGATCAGGGAGGTGTCATTATTTCAAATTTTAGTAGCTGTCCTTCTGAAAACACACAAAGTATCACATAACAGACTGCTGCTTGTCTTTGCTATTTCTTATTCACACAGACAGTGAGAGCAGGGGTGAGAGGAACCAGCTGACAGAAGAAAGGAACAATATTCTTGGCAAAGTGCCCTAAAAAACCCACCAAACACAAAAATCAAAAAACACTACACACCATACCTGCTGTGTCCCGATTCACTTACTTTCAGACAGTTTATTGGTTTGGACCAAGCTGGATAATCATATTAAAAGATTGTAAAAGAAGAACAAACAAAACAAGCCAACCCAAATCCAATCTGTTGAATAAGAGCATCCAATTTTTTTGCTGAAAGGAAGAACTTAAAAGTTTGCTATTGCTGTTAAAAGAAATTTTAAGGATGACTACTAAGAAGCTTACCTCCAAGGACAGTCAGACCACCCATTTGTGCTCTGAATAAGATGCTAAAATGATCCGCTCGAACTCCCTAGCACCATTGGCCCTCACTCCCTGGCAGCAAGCCTCCCCACATGCTCCAGCAACTGGCACAGTGCAGCGAGAATGTCCCTCGCTCTTCAAGGTCTTACAACCCTAAACGTGTACAGGAGTTCCTCAGAACCATTCCCACAATTTCTTAACTGGCTCTTAGCACCACTGGGCCTCATTATCCATTCTCCATTTGAGACATGAGCTGCTGACTACTGAGGATGCACCCCAACACACACCATGCCAGTGCAAGACTGCTTCCTGTCTGCTTCCATGTAACAGCTACAGTAAGAGAGAGGAATCCCACAGCCCCTCTGAAAATCATAGAATCATAGAATGGTTTGGGTTGGAAGGGACCTTAAAGATCACCAAGTTCCAACCCCCCTGCCATGGGCAGGGACACCCTCCACTAGCCCAGGTTGCTCAAAGCCTCATCCAGCCTGGCCTTGAACCCCTCCAGGGATGGGGCACCCACAGCTTCTCTGGGCAACCTGTTCCAGTGTCTCACCAGCCTCACAGTGAAAAATTTCTTCCTAATGTCTAGTCTAAATTTACCCTCTTTCAGCTTATACCCGTTACCCCTTGTTCTCCCACTACACTCCCTGATAAAGAGTGTCTCCCCATCTCTCCTGTAGCCCCCTTCAGGTACTGGGAGGCTGCTATTAAGTCTCCTCGGAGCCTTCTCTTCTCCAGGCTGAACAACCCCAACTCTTTCAGCCTGTCCTCATAGGGGAGGTGCTCCAGCCCTCTGACCAATTTTGTGGCTCTCCTCTGGACTC
>WKFP01013647.1:302329-329556 GCA_011057875.1 Pterocles orientalis
AGTAAATTCTCACAGAAGTGCAATCAGCTCTGTTCCTGAAGGATGAGAAGACAAAAAGACAACAATGAAAGGGAGAACACCAAATAACAGATTTGGGCATCTGAGTGTTATTCCAGATTTTGCAAATATAAACATAGGACTTTTATAATAAGCCTACATGCAAAGCAAAACATTTATTGACTTCCTTTACCTGCAACATTTTTCAACTCAATGTTTCTAACCTAGTTTATTTGACAAGTCTGCCATGTAACTTTCACTACCATCTTAGCTATATGGTGAAGGAAAAGGTCCCTGTCTTTTAAAAAAATAATCTAAAGAGAAGATGGAGGAAGGGAGGAGCTTGCCTGTGCTAATAACTAGTGTTGTTTTACAAATGCATGGTAACAAAAGTTTGTCCTTTGTAGTAACTGCTATTAGGCATGGTGGGTGTAAAGATCTAGACTGAAGTGATGCACCAAGAAAGTTTACAGAGAAAACTGTGATCATTTTTCCAGTGAAGAATATCCCCTACACCGCCCTTTCACACCCACACAAGCAAATATGCATTCAATCCAAAACCCTGCCCCTGCAGCTCTTCTGAACACACTGCATGTAGGCAGGATAAATTATTATTCAGAACTAGAACATTTGGAATGTGTCTCAGCTTTTCAGACACCCAGGCACAGTCACTGAACAGCAGATTATTCTCTGAACAAATGGGCATAGTACTAGACTGCCTTACAAGTACAAAATAAGTTACGTGGCTACCACAGGAAAGCTATAAGCCACAATAAAGACAAAGTTTAGAATTAATTTAGAAACATTTAAGATCTTGCAAAAATAGGATTGAGCATTGTAACACAGGAACAGTTTCCACTTTCCTCCTTGTGGAAAGGACAGCTGTAGAAGACAAACCACGATGCTTAACGCGGTGTATGTGCATGAAAATTGTTCTTGAAAAGAGGAAAGGAGGAAAATTTAATTATTATTTATTAGAGAATCCAGGTGGAGGCACAGCGATCAGAGGCAGGCACAGCCAGCCTGCGGTGACAGGCAGCAGTCGCAGAAGGGCGCATCGGACATTGGGTACATCTGCCTCTATCCACGCGGGAGCCTGCTGCTCCAGATGGCAAACAGGGACTAAGGACTGCATGGCTTCTTTCTGAAATCAGTTTAAGGAAAGACAGCACAAACTGACTAGCTTGTCAGCTGGTTTTAAATAATAATTGGCTCGGTGTCATCCTTATTACACTAAAAGCCCCCAGCCCAGTGTCAGGAGGTTGCCAGGAGAAAACCAGACAGGGTACACGTGCTATTCTTCCTCCTCTAAATCTGTAATTAAATACTGCTGTAACTATTAAAACCAAAACATTTCAGAACAGATATCAGATTAAAAGCAAAGACCAGTATTCAATATTTATGCTTTCACCCATAACTCCACAAAAAATTATGGTAAGTGTGCTTTTTGGGGGCAGACAACTTACACGAGCACTCAGTTGCTACTTGTATTTTAGCATCATTGAAGACAATCCCAATAAGCTCCTGTATGCCTCTAGGCAGCATAACCCTTTGTTCAGTTTGCACCTGCTAATTCAAGACACTAAACTGATTTCTTCATTTCTGAAATGTCACCACCTAACCATCAGGACTGCAAAACTGAGTTTGTGTAGCAGTCAGATCAAAGAGTCCAGTTCTGCCCTCAGTTACACTCTAGTGCAGTACAGCTGTGCTACTTTGGATTTATACAATGGTAACAGTACAATGCAGAAGAATATAAAACTGAAAGCCACAAACTTTTTAAAAGACAATTTGGCCAATGGCTTAAGTTTAAACTTTTGGGTTGGCTGGGACTCGTAAACACAAAGCCCCCCACCAAGAACAGTAGCCCTATCAGTGAGGCAAGCTAAGCTAAATTACTTATCCTCCAACAATCCTATCTAACCATGCTTACACGCAGAACATCTAACCTCTCCGTTTGACAGCCCAGTGCTCTATTCAGATACAGCACTGTCTCATTATTAATTAGATTGCTAGAAGAGAATAGGACAGTTAACTTACTGCTGTTTAATGAGCAGACCCTTGTTAGTTGTGAATACATTCACTGTACTCATTAAATCAGGAGGCACTGGAGTTCTGAATACATCATGAGAAGGATCCAGGAATGCTGCTGCTTTGTTCAGCCTGACTACATGCTCTGCTTGACAGCTGGAAAATGAACAAGAATGTAAGCCCCTTCCTGTTGGGCCAGCAGATCTCACTTTAAACTAGCAAGAGGGAGAGAGAATGGGGGATCTGCTCCTTCAGAGCTTCGCTCATTTAGAACACAACTAAGTTTCTCTTCTTATTGCTGACCTGAAGAAATAACATGCTCAGTACTGTAAGACATCAACACAGAGAAGTGTCAAGCTTGGGGAAGGGAAAGATATTTAAAAAAAAAATAAATTAAAATCACAGCCCACCCTTAATACACCCAAGAAGCAGAAGTGTGTGTCAATCTAACAACCTGGCAATTAGCAAAATGAACCTTCATAAAACAAGTACACACATGCCCCTAGCAGGGCAGTTTCACCACTATTTAAAATATATTGATTAAGGCTGAAGAGGGTGTGAAATTGGCTACTGAGCTCCTGTACATTCTCACATGAGAGATTTCAAACATATGTTCAGCAAGAGGATGAGATTTTCATCTGTCAAGTGTTGATCCATCTACCCACAAAGATGCACACCCACTTGGGAATCTGCATGGCTAAAGCATTCTAGAGTTACCAAGAAATTAAAACGTAACCGGCAACTGCTTAGCTGGAACCCACTGCACAGAAGTGCCTTCTGCCAAAAGAGGTACAGGACCCCGCAACACTGATGGTACCACTGGAGCTGCAGAGAATCCTTGAAGTTCAGATTTAACAAGCACAACTGCTTCCTCCAGCACATCCTTGAGAGGGGAAGATGCACTTCTGAAACACGTTTCTAACAAACCTACATTCTCCTATCCTCCTACCTCATGCACAAAGCATTGGACAGGTTGCTAAAATCAGAAGGGCTGGGGAGCTGACTGGGGCTTAATACACTCAGTGCAAGACTCAATCACTTTAATCCAAGCAATTATTTCCCAGTCAGAAAGTTGTTGATACTGTAAGAAGCTATACAAACACTGGATTCTAGTCAAACATGGACTGCCACCTATCTAGGAAAGTGTAATACCACAGTCTCCTCCCATCACGCAGACACTAAAGTTCCATCTTTCACCTGTGAAAAAACATGTTCTAACCAGTCACATTAACACATTAGGCCTTTGCCTGCTCCACGCCTTCAAAGCAAGCCCCTGGATCTCATCAAGATCCCAATTTTCTCAGTTTTTCCAACAAAATAATCTTCAGGAAAAAAAATCCTTCTGATTAAGCAGTCAGGCTTAATGCAACACGCCACGACTAATCCTCTTAAATTTTCTCTGGGTCCTGCACTGTAATCTCAGTCACACAGGAAACACTGTTCTTTTTATAGGAGCTATGTGACTGTGCAGACTGTCACCATCTTATTCAAATAGCAATGGACTCCTCACTGCTCTCAACCCCAATAATCGACATCCAGGTTTCAGTGGATCAACCGTATGGTCTGCACCTGTAAAATCCAGACAGGAACATACACAGAGAAAATTCATGGGCAAAGTGTAAGATTTCAACCAGAAATTCAACCAGAATAGCATGTTATTTATTTTGGGCACTGTTCTCTTTAATCATACTAAAAAGCTCTGTATGAGAGAGGTGTCTGACTAGAGTTAGGAAGCCGAGAGACAGATCTAAAAATAAAAACACATCAACTATTGCATTTTGTTCCCTTTGTGCTTAACACAGGGCAACTCACGCAGCATCTCAGCTGGTTTAGCTGAAAAAACACCACACTAATGACAGAAAGGAAAAGATGATGCACAGGGAATTGTTTGAACATTCGTTGTCTTGCTTAGCAACAACATGCTTACATGGTTAAAAAAACCATAACACAAGAATTAGAGACATTCTTGTTACCCATTATAAATAGTTCACATTCTTCACCTCCCCATATACCTTTAGCTCCTCCATCTTCCTGGTAGGTATTTCCCTTTTGCATTTGGTGCAACACAGAGTGTATCAAAAGTCCATAAAACACTGAGCAGTTTGTGACTTATATTTTGAGGATATTTAAACTATGTGAACTGACTTCCAGAGGGGACACAAATTACATGTTCAAAACAAGCCATACACACTTTTTTCCCTACTGTGACAAAAGGAAAGAAAAGCCATTGTTTTCCTGTGCTGTATGCTATATCACCATAATATAATAAGCAGTAGTTCTGTTCACAGGTTTTAATCACCACATTATTAATACCTCTTTGCTCTCTGTGTATTACATCTCATTCTGCACCTCATCACATACATTCAAAATCTTTGCAGGAACAGCTTTCCGTTATATTAATACAGAAAAAAGTAACACAGGGGACCTGTCTAAATAGCAGTGTCAAAGAAAATAAGCAAATCCATGAATGGCAGAACACATGCACCTACAGACTTGAGGGCCTGGCTAGCCCCTCAAGCCCCGCTTTCCAAACAAAGCACTTGTATTTATTCCCATATGATCACTGTTTTAATTCTTCCATTTCAAATACTTCAGACTGGTTTTGATACATGCAAGTTAACACAAAATATCTTGCCTAGTTGCATGGGGGGGGGAGGAATCTTTTTGTTGCATGGAAAAACAATTTGTCAGACGTTTCTTTTTCCATGTACTCCACTACACCATATGTGGGGGTTGGAGGAGGGCCTAAGAACATCTGCCTCAGCCTTTAAAACCCCTAATAATAGCACAGCTGGTGCCCCCAGTCTAATGATCTCAGCACAAACTCATGTGACCGCTCCTGACTCCAGCCCCCAACCCCAGCAGAGCACAGAAACACTCAAAGGTTGGACTCCTCCATTCATTCTCAAATCAATTTGCATTTCATCAAAGAACCAATGCAGAAAGAAAGTTGAAATGCTTACATTTCAAGTAGTTCAACAGTCACTGTGTCCACAGGACTCCCCCATGCTCCTTTCATGAAATTCCAGCTTAGCAGAGCGCTCCCTATTCCATAAAATTAAGCCACTCAAGAAAATAACTGCAAATCTCAGTCATCCGGGGTTAGAAGCATATAATGCTTTAACTGCATTTAACTGCATTACAGAGCTATTGGGATTTTTTTCCCCACTAAACTCATGAACTATCCTCCATTCCCACCCATTTAGTTTACTTACAAATAAAGGTTTCTACTCACTTTCTTTCAAAATAACTCAAAAGCTGGTTTACAGAGGAGAAAACCTTTATTTCAAAGAGGAAAAAAAGGCAGGCAGGATAGAACTATGTGTTAGCTCACACAGAGTCAGCACTGGGCATTAACAGGTATTTGTCACACTGATGTTATAGAGAAACCTCCGCGATTTCTTATTCCCAAAGGATGTGGCTAGCAAAATGACACGAGGGACTACACAAAGGTGGGCACAAAGAAAGCAATGTTTAGGTGGGGGCAAGGTGCCTGAAGCTCTCATTATGCTTCAGTGCGCCCTCTGTGCCTTTTACTCTTTCATCTACCTAAAAACGCAGGCATAAGTTGAGTTTATTATTTAATATAATGTGTGCAGGTGCAGGCACGAAAGGCTAGACGTGACCCAATAACTGTCTCCAGCACAGACAGGAGAGGCAAGCCTTCCACAGCCAAGCTTAGTCACTGGCACTGAAGTGAAGGGGTAATTTTGCCTTAGCAAATTACTGTATCCACAGTAACAACAGACTGAATACCGAGCTCCAAATTCCAAGAACAAACCATTTAATCAGTCTGCAATAAAACACCAATATGTGACACTAATATCCTCATCAAAGAATGGTTTCATTCCCATTGCCCATGAGGGAGAGAGGGGACAAAATCCCAAAAGCAGATAAAGACAATACTTTGTAAATTCCCAGGCTCTCCAACAATGTTGGCCCACTTTTATTTAAAAGCCATTTAGCAGATAATCTTTCTTAATTTGCACCATGTCATTGAACAACAAAAGGAAAGAGAAGAGAAAATACAGGGCAAGTTACTTTTTAGTTTTATATAAAAGCCCTGGAGTCCCAGAAAGGCTAATACCAGAGCTCAGCCCCGTTACAGTAATCAATTTGGCTGTGACAAACATACTGTCACGCATCAGTTATGTGCCTTACTCCTCTGCTAGCCCTCTATCTGATCTGTATTTTCTCTTCTCTCCGTGCTGTAAGATCAAGAGACATTTTAGGTCTTAACAATACCAAAAATTGTACAACACAACTGCCTGCAGAAGGCTGCATGTATGTGGTCATGCTGCAGATTTCTAACAGTGCAAATCGGGCAAACCCACTTCTTTCCCACCTTAAACTGGAACTGGGGAGTTAACTACACAACGGCAGCAACAGCTGTGGCACAAGTGTTGGCTGTGACAGCAGCAAAGGTCTGGGCTGGCACCAATAATTAATTACACCGCTTTTTAAAAATAAATTTGACATCACACACATTAAAGAAGTTTTCTGTTGCTGTGCGGATAGCTGTGTAACAGATACAGTAGCTACCAATAAGACACACGATGCCCTTCAACTTGGCAGCAAAGACACCATTCACAAAACAAGCATCACCTCTCAGAGGCACGAACAACTTGCAGAACTAACAAAGTTCTCCTGCGTACCTTCACTTGCATTTTATCAATTCCATTTTCAAATGCTTCTGTATAACTAGTTGCTACAAAGAACTTGACGAACCATTAACTGTCTCCCTGTGAAGTAAAGGAGAGTGACAATTTCTCTTTTTGAGCTCTTAACTGAGGAGATACAAAGGGAAATCTGTACTACCTGACATACAAAACAAAGCTAGGGAAACAGCATGGTTTAAAAAAAAAGGGGAAAAAAAAAAGCAGGGAGAAAAAGTAGGTAAGATTAGCCAAAATGTCAGAATTCATAAAAGATGCTTGCAAATGTGTTTAGTGCTCTTTAAGAACATCCAATGCCTTAATATTCTGACATCGCAAGAGCTCAAAATCCTTTCACTTCTGCAGCGGTAAGTGACAATGCCACTGAACAATGCAGTGCACAAAGCAGTCCAGCACAGAGTCTATTCTTTAGCTCCGCGTATACTCAACTGCAAGCTGCCACACAGCTGTACTGTAAGTTTTCCATCACAAAACAAACAACAGCTTCCAGTTAGAAATCAGGGCAATCAGAACCACCAGTTCCCATTCAGAAGAGAAATTAATTACCTGTTGTAGGATTTAAATCAGAGCCAGAACACGCTGGAGCCCTGTAATTTCACGCCTTCCTCATTTCTGGAGTTTGAACTAATTAGCTGTTCAGGCTAAGAGTTTGCTAAACAAAATAAAAATCTTTCATTGCCCACATTATAACAACTGGTTGCTTGTCTTTCAGAGAGAAAGGTCTGAGAACAAGCAGGAGCACACAGCGTTACATCTGCTCTAACAAGCCATGGTACAAGCAGATCATTTTCCTGGCTATGCAGCCCCTCCTATTTCCTCTTACTCATTTCTCCCGCTACAATGCTATATCATGTCTTTTATCTTCAAGTTATCCCTGCTGGTCATAAGATCAAAACAATAGGCTTGCTGCTAGGTGCATTTAGGAATTTCCTCTCAGCCTTCTTGATGAGGTAATTAGTGCTCATTTACCATCTCAGATAACAGAAACAGGACAGGGCATTCAATCTTCCCTGGGCAATTCTGCTAACCAAGAGTACTCAGACTAGCTTTGTCACTTTCTTTCCTTAATAAGCAACAAACAAAGCAAAAACCCCACACAACTAGCAAATGATACAACTTTGACAACATTAACTCTCACTTTTAAAGAGAGCTATGTAATTTAATGTCCACATGTTAACTGCAAGGTGTGGTGTTGTACACCTAAAGCAAACTAAACCCTCATTGCCCTTGCCTGCACACTCCGCCTGCCTTGTCTCTGTGTCACCTCTAGCATTCACCTCACACCCTGAGAAACACAAACTGGCAAAAAACTAAAACCGAAGAAATAAAACTTTTTCAAAACACATTTTTCTAGTTTTCCTCCCTGGCTTACTTCCCCATTGGGTAACAGCATGAAAATCTGCGGACAAAGCAGCACAGCACACAGCTGCTGACAAGGAAGGACTATTCCCACCAGAGATGGTAAACTGGGAGACCAGGCTACCCTGGATGCAGAAGGACAGCCTTCAGGCACATGCTTTCCCCATCATCTCTAGCTAATATCAGTACAGGCTGTCCTGAAAGCATACCCTCACCCGGCTGCACATCTGCCCTTAAGCCACATACTCCTGTCACTCATTTTTCCTCCTACAGACATGGGTGCTTGTACCACTCCACATCAGCGTGATCAGGAATGCAAGGTGGTGGAAAGGCTAAGCCAACAGGATGGGAGAGGGAGGACAGGAGAGAACACACAGAGTGGTGTAAATTAGTTTTCAGCCAGATCAGCTCTTGGAGCTGGGCCACAGCATGTCCACAAGGGAGGGGTGATGATGGGGAAGGAAGACTGGCCTCTTCTGCAGCTTCAGTTACTCACCAGGAAACCACATTCTGAAGAGTCAAATCACTGAACCAAGGTGCTCTGTAGGCTTTACTTGTCACCCAGTTTTAGACAGTCACTTTCCAACTTTCATCTGAAGCTTTGAGGATATTCAAATATTCATTGCCATGAGAACAGCAATCCCTGGTGGGACTTAAATCATCGATACTTCCATTAGCTGCTGCGTGTGCTTACCCACAGCACCAGAGGATTGAGGGAAACCACTCGGTGAGTGCCCAGAGCCAGAATTTACAGAACCTACACAAGCATTAACCCAGGGCTGAACAGCAATGGCCTCTTCTGGAGACACAAGATGAGATTTCAGTTTCAGTTTATCCAGGTCAACTCAACAGTCATATAGAACTGAAGCCTAGCAACTGAAGAGCCAAGAGACATTTTTGTTCTTGCTGAATTCATACCTGCTGGAAGAGCAGATGTGCTACATCTACAAATCCAAGGAATAATCTGTCATGGTGACTGTCATGGAGAACTCAATGTTCTCTATAGAAAAATTATAGCATAGCATATATGCAAGAGCATGACAGTAGAGACCACTTTGGACTTTGGGACAAGATTGTGTTCTGCCAGGTAAGCGCGGTATCTAATCTTTCCCAGTCTTTTCATTCTAACAGCATTGGGTGTCTTGCAAAGTAAGATTTTTGACAAAGCCATTATGGAGTCAAATTCTAGCCAACAAATTTACAAGAGTAATCAAAGGTTATAAGCATTCCGGACAACCAGAAGAACTTTCAGTTTGGAGTGCTTTATATTAGAAATGTATGGTTCTCAGGTCAGCCACAAGTTCCTGGGTCAAACCATAACATACTTACCACCGGACAAGATTACATAACCCTCAGGAAATACAGCCATTAAAGCCCTGATCTCACTATGACCTTCACGCACACAGGTTTGCAGAATTCATTACAGAGCCTAAGCCTCTCAGAAGGTAATGTTTTTGGTAAACACTGATCTCCACCCCCAACATAAAATTCCTGGAAGTGATCATTCCTGTAGTATTACCACAAAAAAAACATAAGTCTCCCATTCCTTTCTGAAAGCAGCGCAATTTGTAACTACTGGAGAACTTCTACAATAAGAAATCATAATACCAGAAAGATGGATTTCCTCCTCATCACTTTCCATCAACAGTGCACACCTCCTCACAACTACAGCTAGGATGATCAGTCACAGCTGCAGAGAAATTCCATTCAAGACAGGCTTAAAGGACAGTCTAAGGACTTTGATGTTGCTCCAGTGTCTTTCCAGTTCTGCCCATTTCACGGGTACCATTGGGGCAACGGGTTTGCCAAGATTTGAACTGCAAGGTTTCTGCTTACTGCAGTGGGGTGGGTAGTGCCCCATGTGAAGCATACCAATGTGCAGTATCTGACGGTGAAACCTGGCTTTCTGGGACAGACAATGTTGTCGGTAATACAAGCTCCACTTATATAAAGAAGGCTGTAACTGTAAAAGTCTCCATTTCCCACAAGCAGCAGACATCAATGCAATTTTAAAAAAAAAATATCTCTCTCTTCAAACAAAATTGCACCTCATTATCCTCTTGAACACCACATTAGGGCTGCTGTCAGACCATAACTCATGCAGAGTCCTGATGTGCATGAAATTAAATTCTGTTATAACATTACCAACATCTGCCTTTCAAAAAAGGAGAATGCATGTGAACGTACAATGCAGAAGTGCGCTGATTGGTTCCAATATACAGTACTCAACTATTTCAATGTATCCACAGTTTTCATTCTTCCCTTCTAGGCTATAAATGTTTCCACTGGATGAACATTTTCCTAACCTTTGGTTTCTATTAAAAGATGGGACAAGTCAACAAAGCATTATTTTAAACTTCACTGAAAACTAACGATGAGCAGATTTTCCATGTTCTGTTTGAAGCACTGGAATTATTACACAGGGAAGTGGTAGGGGGGGGATAGCTCTTATGTTTTTCCTTTAAGAGCTGTAGGACAGGTGGGAAACTAGATGAGTGAGGTGATCCTTCCCCTCAGCTCAGCACTGGTGAGGCCACACCTGGGGTACTGTGTTACAATTTATTACAGACACATACAGAGGTCTTAACTCAGACCAAAACACTTCAGAATGGAGCCATAAGCTTACAGCTTCGATAATCAAACTAGATCACCTAATTGTTCTTTCTAGTCTTACAGTCTATGAAGAAAAACACTTACTTGCTGATGTTACAAAACCTAACGAAAAAAGCTCTGTTGATTTTGTATGAGTTTTTAAAAGGGAAAGCCTTTCCAAAGAAGTCTGCTAAGAACAAGTGAAGAAGACAGAAGGAAAAGTTGGGGGTTTTTTTAGTTAATTCATATTACTTTATAAATCTGAAATCATATTGTTTAACACATCAAGTCTTGGGGATTGCATTATTCACAACATAATCTGTGTGCATCCTGCTCAAGAAAGAACACTCAGAAATGCAGACTGAACCAAAAGTTAAGAATAAATTTGAATATTTTCATTTTGCTAAGTATATTCTCATTCTGTATCATAATTATCTCTGTGTATAGCCTAAGAACATCAATGACTATTTCTCTCTTTTGTTCATACAGGTGCTGGCAGTCAAGAATATTCCATAAGCACACAAATCTGCAGCAGGTTATTGTCAGCCTCAGCATTAGCATCTCATCCACCAACATGCAACTGGTGTTGGTTACAACAGAGCTTAGAGCACAGCTGTTTCAAAATCAGCTTACCTTCACTGAAGACTTTCCCTCCTGACACCAAAGTCTCAGCCACTTACTCCCATTCCTTCCTTTGACCCAAGGCTAACAGCTGCTCAGCTGCCCAGAGGGCAGACAACCTGACTGAAAATTAACCTTAAAAACAGTTCTCAGCTAAGTCCTGGACCACCATAATAAAGGAGAGGACAGAAAAGGGAATCCACAGCCAGGGAAAAATTTGCTCTGCTGGGCAGCAACATGAAACTCTGCAGGAGCTTTTAAACCAAACTCTTCTCACATTCCCTTCCTTCTTTCTATTCTCTGACTGATACAGTGTTCTGAACTTCTGCTATGAATGCAAGCAAAGCCAACAAGGCTCTAATATATATTGATCCATCAGAATACTTTAAAAAAAAAAAAAGCAAACAAACCCAAAACACGCATACAAGGAAACATGACAGTTAAAGAGCAGCAGTGTCATTTGGGTTTACAGAATCTACTGGACTGCAAGGCTAGACAATCCTATCCAGAGAAGCTGTAAGAGAAGGCAAAGAATGGACTCCAGTATGATCACTAACCAACTTAACTAAAACAAATCTGACAGCACAATTGAATCTAAGAATTATCCCCAAGCTACTTTGTGCTATCAGTAAGCCTCTTAACTGGACAACCATAAACACGATGGCTATACAGCATGACTTTTTGCACTGTAATCAATAAGTTCCGATAAAAAGAGAAATATTGATCAATCAAAGTTCAAATAAAGGGCAGTTTTAGACAAAGAAGTGAACTCCTGAAATTTATTTAGGAGACATCATGTCATTCAACACCAAGTAAAATAAGAGTGCTCATAAACTCACACAGCTACCTCCGCTAAACCACAGCAGAAGCAAGAAACAAGATGACCATCACACAGGAAGATCCCAGCAGACCTCTGGCCATTTTACATGCAATTTAAATGTATTTATGCTTTAATCTCAATCTTGGTGGCATCACTAAGGTTCTTAGAGAGGCAGACATGGATAGTTCAAAAGGAAAACAGAACCAGTTACAACAGCCTACCTAGCAGCAAGAGCTCTCTGACCAACAGGCTAGAGGCACAGCTCCTAATTCCATATTCTAGTTATCAGAACTTCTCACATCATACCGGTCTGTCCACTTTTGCATTGATACAGGAGTATTGTGATATAAACAGCACATGAAATCAAGTGATAGTTTTGCAAGAGTTAAAATGGGTTTTTTTCAAAAAGCCGCACCTATGAAGTACCTGGCCTAATACTGGAGACTTACCAGAGGAGGTTCTCATTTTTGCAAACAGACCAGTCATTACTGGGGCAGAGGCTGTTTCAAAATTTGAGTCAAAGAAACGCTCCACCAACTTGCCTTGAGTACCACTGACAACATACAACATCCAGACAACACAGAACAAACAATGTCCCACAAATGCTACTTCTGATCCTATTAGCAGGAGCACTAAACCACCCAGTTCCGGAAACCAAGGAAAATTATTTTAAAGACTTTGGAAAGACATAACTCATACACCACCTTCTCCTTTATTATCTCCCCTCTCCCTCACCAATTCTTAGGTAACATAGGAAACTGTTAAGAAGAAAAATGCATACAGCTTTTAGAAAGGGTAAAAGATTGGTTTTTAACTTCTTGCCTTTTGATACTGCAGGTGCTGCCTCAATAGTACTCATTCTGAGAGCTCTTTCTATTCGGCTATTAGAAAAAATAAGAAGTACCTTGCATTCATCTTACTGTCTATCACACTGGCTACAGGGGTAAGTTTCAGCATTTCTCCCAGTATATACTCTCCTATTGATACAGTGACAACAGTAAGAAACAATAATATTTATCAAGTGCACATTTAGAACAAAAATATTTAACCAGAAGCAGCTGGTAATCAGTTACAGGAGACAGAATGTGTGAAGCAGGGAACTTGCGTGTGAGCTGTGGCAGAGGAACAGGAGTTCCAAGCAGCTCCAGGGGAATCTTTTCCACTGGATCTCGCTCTCTGGTACCTGCAAGTTCACTCGCTCCTACCATCTCTCACCTGCATTCCCCACGCTGACAGAACGCCAAGTTCACAACCATTAATGTACATGGCAGAACTTGCCGATCACACGCTGGTACTGCTTCGTTAGTCAGGACTCCGGATTAAACCAGTCAGACCCTCAGAGGCTGCAGCAACAGCTTCAGATTTCACTGCAATTTTATGCATGCACATGGCAAGCATGGGACACCACATACGTAAATGTATGTGCCCCATCACGCTAATGCTTCCTCAACACACCGATTTACTACCCACTGCTCTGTAAGAGGCACCACACTCCCTTACGAACTACAAGATTTTTGTGTGGCTGGGGCCTTTTTTGCACTAGATCCAGAGATTGCTGTCACCCACCATGCAGTTAACTCTGCTAGCAAGTGGGAGTCATTCACGAAACTGACAGAAACTTTTGTTTTACTTCAACAGAAATTGACATTCTGTCCACACATACAGCTGCCTCTGGTCTTCACTCAGCTCCCCAGCTCACCTTAAAAGCTGAAAACTCTTGCCTTCCATTAAGATTTTTACCCTTCTGTTTTTCCTCCCTTATAATGACGCTCATTGAAAAACAGGTAAGTAATAGCTATAACCGTGGCTTAATATGCTTCTAAAATTCTTTTCTTATCTGTTGTCATCAACGGTTGCTCTGGCTCAATTAAAACAGGTTGCAGCACCCCCGAGAATGCACAGCTCTGGGAATACGATTCCCAGGCTGGGGGACAACGCTCCTACCCACAGACCTCTTAAGGAACAGCCCTACTGGGAACAACCACATTTCCAAGTGGGTCACTTCCACCGTGGTCAGAAGCCAGGACATGAAACTGTAAAACATATAATAGTAAAACATGCACATATGGCAAACCGGTCATCATAACTGTTGTTGGGGTTTTGTTTTAGTCTGGGGTTTTTTTTCGGTGTTGCTTTCCTGATGGCAAAAACCATTACACCCACGATTTAATCTCGGAGGACCGAAAGGTTCAAATAAGGTTACAGACCGCAAGACAGAGAAAAGCATCCACACGGGACACTTTCCCCCCAAGTCTGAGCAAGGGAGGAAAAGACTCCGGGGTTCCCATCCTCTAGCAGATGTTCTGGGTTTTTGTACATTTCCTCCTCTTCCCTAATTTCACCTGAAAATTATCTAAACACGAAGCTCAAAATCAAAGCAAAGCAGACACTACGCTTGTGAAAAAAAACCACATAAAGGAATATTTCAGTCGTATCAAAAATAGTGGTATACCGCCAAAACCTATCAACAGTCCCTGGCACTGAAGAAACCAAGTCAGCATCTGTCCGTCCCTCCCCAAGGGCTCTGAAAGCTACAAGCGGGGGTCCCTCCAACCGACAACAGCAGCCCTTTACCTGTAAATAATTCTCAGCCCAAATTTGGCAACCGATTCCTGACCTTCGGTACACAAATTATCACCCAACCTCCTCCTCTCCTTTAGGGGGGCGCAAGGGACAAAGGACCACAAGCCACCCGTGAAGGTCGCCGCGCTGCCACCGGCCTGCGGGGGCCCGAGGAGGAGGAGGAGGACCGCTGCCCTTTGCCCAGAGACGCCCCTTTCGCTCCCGGGAGGAACGGAACAGGACCGCCCCCCCAGCCCCAGCCCCGCACACTCACCCCGCTCCGGGCCCCCCAGGCAGCGGGCCGCGGGCGGCGGCACCCCCCCCGCGGGCCGGGGGAGCTTCGCTGCCGGCGTGGGCCACCTCCGAGCTGCTTGTCTCCCCTCACGGCTCGCCCTCGGCCCGCGAGGGGGGGGTCCTGCGGCCGGCCGGCTGCTGCTTCTCCCTCCTCCTCCTCCCCGCTCTCTCCGATCTCAAACAGCTCCCGGGGACCGCCGTAAAGCCCTCCTGCCGGCCGGCCGGGCGGCAGCACACGTGGAGCGGCTGTCGATCGCTCTCCTCGGCCGCCGTTGGGCGAGGGCTTCCTCCTCTCGCCACCGGGCTGGGCCGGGCCGCGCGGCCTCCTCGGGTAGGCGGGGCGGCGCGGACACCTTGAGGGCTGCTGCGGCGCCGCCCGCCGCCGGGGCTGCAGCGGGAAAGGAAGCAGCGCTGCCTCGGTAGCCACAACGCTCCCCGCCGCACCCCCCGCCCCCTCGGCGGCCATTACCTCATGGCCCAGCCCCTGCCGCGGAGGAGGGGCCGCGCGTCGCTCGGGCAACCGCTCCCCTGCCGCGGCCCGGGCCGGAGAGACGGGGCTGGTCGGCGCCGGGGACGGGCGGAGGGCGTGTGTCGCGGGTCCCACCGCCCGGAGACGGCCGCTTCCCGGAGGACGGGAGCTCCCCGGCTCGGGGAAGGGGTAGCTGGGTCGGTAGCGGCCACACGAAGGGACGTGGGCCGGTTTGGGAGGCGCGGAGGGGCCCGCCGCGTTTTTGCCAAGCGTTAGGGTTTCTTGTGGCCTCCTTGGTCGTGTCGCTTTGGAGTGACCCGGGCTGGTAGAGGCGGCTGGCTGCCCCGGCGACATGTTCCCGGTGTCACGGTGTCTGCCTGAGGTGGGCAAAAGGCTCGAAGAAAACCCTGGCCGAGCATCCAGCCGGGCTGCAGGGATGCTGGTGAACGGAGCAAGCGAGACAGCACAGCGATAGGTGGTGAAAGTTAGACGTTGAAAATAATGTGTTCAAGTTTTTGGTAGAGGAACAAAGGAGAGGCATCTTGGCCATGCCCTCCCGGAGAGCAAAGCTGCAGTGCAAGGTGTGTTAGACATGAGAAAATCCCCAAAGGAAAAGAGCGGTTGATGTCCCACCAACAGAGAACAGCTTCACTCCATGTTCTTAATAAATCAATTTCAAACAAACAAACAAACAAGAAAGAAACCCAGAGGAAATCACGACTTTCTGCAGCTCAGAGAACTATTTGTTGGAGGAGGGTCTGGTTGTTTTTGTTTACTGTCAAAGGAAGAAGGAATTGTGACCAAGGTTACAGCTGGTAAGACAAAAAAAAGTTGCAGTTGTGCTGGTGACAGGATTCTGGAAGCATGGGATGTGTAAATGGATTCAGGGTTTGACCCTGAATAACCTGTGAGAAGAAATGATCCAATGCATTACAGATGGAAGCAGAGTCACAGATGAGGTCGTGCTTGGGTGACAGAAAAGAGGGGAGAAATGTGACAAGGACAACAGAGAATTCACAGGCGCCTGCCGGGCAGGTGTGTCTTTAGAGCAGATCCCCTAGAAATGACTAAAAGGGCAGTGAGATTGGGCATGTGAGTCAACCACAGTGCTTCCTGCTCCCCCCTGCTCTCTCCATTTCTCCTACGGAGGAGCCAGGCACTCCTGACCCTAACCCTAACCTTCCCACATCCCTTTCAAACCTCATACAAAGCACTGAGACCATAATGGAGGAAGAGGCAACACAAGCATGCTATACATGCAGTATTGGTGACCTTACAAGTTGATCCAGTGAGGCAAGATTTGGAGCCCTGCTCTCATAAAATAAACCACTACTAGTCCATGCCTCACTGGTGAAACAAACACATTGGCAAGGACTGTTCTGCAATAAATAAGGATTCCTCAGGGAGTGATTCAGTTTACTAACCTGACAAAGAACTAATTTTTTTTTCCTTGTCAGTTTCTGCCAGACTAGTGAAGTGAATAGATTCACCCTAAGGTGGTAAAAGTGTCAGGAGTGAGCACAAAGGAAGAGTTGAAACCATTGGTCTGGGAGGAACAGGACCATCCCTTTGGTGACATTGCACTCTTAAATCATCCTGGTAGTCTCATCTAACTCCTCCTTAAAATAGAAATTCATGTTACTGCTAGGAAGTCTAACACCTTGGTATCATTCAGAAGGTTGGTCCCTTCCACTCCTCACCCTCAGCTGAGTCCTCCCATTGCTTTCTTTGTGCCCAGTCTTGTGTGTGTGTGACCCTGGGGTTAGCCAGTGAGCAAGCTGAATCAGGAGGCTTTTAAAAAAAGGATAATTTTCTGATCAATTCCTGAAACAGCTAACAATGGAGCCAGAGGAGTGGCAGAGGTTGCAGAAGAGAAGGAACAAGACTATGTGGCTGCAAACAAGGGATAGAGCCTTTCAGCAGCAGCTTGGCACTCGTTGTAATGTGTTGCTGCCCAGGACAGCACTGAGGAGGAAGAGCCTGCACAGTGAAGGAGAAGTAGTTTTGAGGAACAGTTTGCTCTGTGCTTTACAGAATGTCAACGAGAAGCAGAAAAAAGGGAAAGATAGGCTGGTAAGATATTAAAAACAAACAAACAAACCACCAAACAAAAAAGAGCTTTCAGTTCCACAAAAACAGATGAAGACGCACAACAGAGGGATCTTGGAATCAGAGCCCAGGAAGAATATCCCATGCTGAAAAAAAAGAAGGCAGAAATGACCTACAGACAGAAGGAAAACCAAGAATTGCATTCTTACCGCTATTCCAATTTGTCCTCTAGTAATTCTGAAGCTGGCAATTGACACAGTAACCAGATACTTTAAAAAAGTTTCCTAGATGTCTGTTCTCTTTCTGTTTTCATTATCCTCTCCATTTCCTCTCTTCTGATCACATATTTGTCACATTCATTCTCAATTCTGCTTCCTTGATTACATCTCTAGGAGACACCTTTTATTTCTGCCCTGCTAAAATAGAAGACTTCTCAAATATACTTTTCAGTGAGCATGCTGTTGTTTTTCTTGCATGCTCCTCACTTGCTGTCACTAGAACTTCCTTTATAGTCCCTGTAAAACATTGAACGAATGCAATATTGCTTTAAAAGCATTTGAAACCAGTTTCAGAAATCTCTAGTTGGTTTGCCAGCTGAAGAACCCAATTGCAGCCATGATTGTACAGTAGGTGGTTTTAATCTCAGAGAACAAGCTAATTCCAATGGGCATGAATAAATGATGTGCAAAAAACATCACTAGAACATTTCCCACGAGTGTGTTTCTGAATAGCTGTGTCGTGGATTTAAGAAGAAAGGAGTTGTGGTGCTTATTCTTTTTGTTCTTCCTGCTGATACAGGTGTTACTAGTCCCATATCTCGCCCTTTGGTATCAGTATGGACTAAGTAATACTATAAGTCCTTTAAAAGGATCTGTGAAGCAGGGGGGTTGGAACTAGATTAAGGTCTCTTCCAACCGAAACCATTCTATGATTCTATGATTCTATAAAGGAAAGCATTATTCCAGAGCTTGCAGTCTGAAAAAAACATGAAGAAAGCAAACGGTGACTCAGAGGATGGGGTCTTGCATATATTTGACATTAATGAAATGCAATTTGGAATAAATACTTTGTAAAACTCAGATTAGCATTAGGAGTGAAGAGAAGTACACAAACAAAGAGGAAATTAAATGCAAGATAGTGGGATAATGATAAATGTGCCAGGCATGCATTTTGCAAGAAAAGGAAGAAAAAAAAGTACAATCAAGCAAAGCCAAATGAAAACTACACTGTGGACTGATGACAGTACCTTCAAGACATTGTGAATTCTAATCTGGATGCAAAGGATATCCTGAGTATACAGGCTGAATCTTCAGAATATGCAACATGAAAGACATTCTTTTCTGCTGAAACTGAGAATCTGTATCCTCAATAGCAAAGCATTGGACTTTTGCATGAGTCAAAACTGCTGAATGTATTTGAAGAAAGTGGGATGTCCTCCCAACATGTTATACCTAGAAGAGATGAAAGTAATTCAACCAGTACAGCATCTGCTTTACACACTGTCTATTGCTTTAGAATAACGAATAATTTGAACACTGAAATACACAGAAAAAGTAAGCACCACTAATAATTTTGCATAATCTCAAAATCACATATGCAGCATGATAGTCATTGAAAAAGCAAGATTTTAACAGTGCCTATTCAGCCTTCCTGGGTGAGCAAGGCAGTTGTCTCATCGTATTTTGGAAGCCAGCAGGTAGGCTTAGCTATTGAGAATGCTGTTAGTAGTGAACCTTGTAGCAGCAGAACATGGGCTCTGCCAGCCAGCCTCACAAACCTGCATCAGAGCTGATGGTACTCAGGAATATGATACGAGGAATGCCTGGTGGAAACTGTCCTAGTCCATAACAATTTACCCCATCTCATTAGCAGATAAAACTCAGTACCAAAAAAAAAAAAAAAAAAAAAAAAAAAAAAAAAGAGGAAGTTGGTTTTGACTTCAGGATCATACACAGAGCAGTTGCTGACTTCCCAAGGAAACCCAATTATTTTGGGAAGGCAAAAGTAGCTTGGAATACAGCAACCTCTAAAGGTATTAACTTAGAGAGTATGAAAATCTGCAGAGTACCTTCCCACATCCCTTTCAAACCTCATACAAAGCACTGAGACCATAATGGAGGAAGAGGCAACACAAGCATGCTATACATGCAGTATTGGTGACCTTACAAGTTGATCCAGTGAGGCAAGATTTGGAGCCCTGCTCTTATAAAATAAACCACTACTAGTCCATGCCTCACTGGTGAAACAAACACATTGGCAAGGACTGTTCTGCAATAATGTTTCCGCAGTGAAACGGTTAACTCTGTGATTGAGAGAACAAATTTCTAAACAGAAAAATCCCAGAAGCTACCAAAAGGATTTGAAAAATCATTGCTACTCCCTTCCAAATATCAACAGCATATGATACTGAAACTGTGACACTGGAAGTTATTTAATTACTTTGAGAAGGACCAATGAATATGGCAGCCTTGTACCAGAAAAACAAGGTGACTAAAACATGAGAACTGTAATGTTAGCACAGAAATGCAGAAATAAAGAAAATAACAGTTTCACTCAAACAAGGAAAGGATGTGCTAGTTTCAAGAGGCTGTTGGAAAAGAATCTGAGAATAAAAAGTACAAGATAAAGATGTGCTTATGTTCATGTCCATTGTTCTGCTAAAATGGTCAAAGACCAGAAAAGTGGCCCCATGTATCTCCCAGGAATGACAGAACTGTCAAGGCAAAGAGAACATAAAAATATTATATACAAGCAACTGAATCATCATACCCAGGACACTGAGAATAGAAACTCTCTTGAGAATAGAGTCAGGCTGGAATAGCAAGAAACACCGTGTACTAGTGGGATGGGATGGGATAGAGTGTGAGTAACCATGAGAGCTAGTACATGTGGCAGAATAAAACAGAATTTTATAGCATCTTCAACAGGCATTACAGCAAACTAAAGAACAGATCTTCTTACCAAAGGAAAACAAAACATGGAAACATACCTTAGTATTACAGGCTACTAGTTAGACTTTTGGGAATCAGGCAGAACATCAGAGGCTTCTGTAGTACCCATTGAGGGTAGAGCAGTGAAGTGTTTAAGCATTCCTGAACTATGTGCTTTCAATCACAAGATCTCAGTTTACCTTATATTAGGTCATGTATTTATTTGAGAAGAAGAATTTGATTACATCTGACCATCCCATATAATGGCCAGGCAAATAGCAAAGCTGAGGTTGCTCTACAGCTTGCTGAGAGCATTGAAATGGTGCAAACAGCAGCCAGAATATTTTGCATTCCATTCTTGAATGTTGAGAATATTCCCACAGAAAAGTTTATACTGCAGTTGAGGACAATTCTTGAAGTCATGTTCGGTAACAGACTAAAGGAGTAACAGACTAAAACAGTAAGAAAAAGGCCAAAGATAAAACTCTTATAATAACAGCCCTGATTTGTATTTGTATTTAGATTATTACTTCAAGATTACTCTTGTGCTGGAAGCAAGTGACATGCTTGAAGAGAGAACTCCTGATTCTTATACCAAATCAAAGGGAAAAAATCCCCATCTGGAGTATATTGAAATTATGCATTCACATGGTAAGAAAGAGACAGATAACGTAATGAAGTGTGTATCAACCATAAAAAAGTGCCATAGTTCCTAACTAAGAGGTACTGGAAAAAGAGGGGTGTAAGTTAACAGGTCCCCCTGTGTCTGCCTTTAATTACACTGGAAATTCTTCATCATGAAGACATTTAATTTGAAAAGCTATGAATCTCTGTCTTGTTTCTTATTAAAACTTTTTTTACCTGTGTGTGTGATTTCTCTCTGTACTTTGTAATGCTATTGCCACTATTATACAAAGATTTTAACAGATTTTGTTCCTGTTAAAGTTCGTACCATCTCACTCCCCCAGAATGGGATATTTACCTCTTTTGCACAAAAACAATCCCTAACTTGGACTCATTTAACAGAAAGCTGTACATAGGACAAAACACTAGAAATCTGGAAGCAAAGGCAGTAGCTTGATAGTTCTTGTGGCTTATTTTTGTCCTCTTGGACAAAAGTGATTTTTCTAAGATCTGCCATCAAACTGCTGTCAGGACCTTTCTGCAATTGGGCTAATATTCTATCCCTTCTTCTTTGTATCGGTCACCCTCGTCAGAGCCAAACATAAAATACAGTCCTCTAAAATCTAAATAAATCTCTCTTCAAAGCATACTTTTCTTGTGCTTACTCAAAGAAACTAGGTGATGTCTACTGATGCATTCAGTTTATTTATATCTAGTCAACTACTCATGTTAAAAAAGAAATTGAAAATTTATATTGTTTAGTAGCTTCATTGGTAATTACAGATCAACTGTGCAATTGCTGAAAACACATGCTGTAAAATGGGATAGGGTCTGAGATTATTCAGAAGTGAGCAATTTTGCTGTGCATACGCCCACAATATTTTTCACTGCTTACGAGTCCAGTTCATTCTATGTCGATATCCAATAAACCAGCAAAAAACGATACCAGTGTGCAGCACTCATCTCTTACGGGTTTTGAAGGCTCTCTACCAAATTCCTCAAAAGCTGAACTGTGACAAAATGTTTGACAAGCTGTGTAACTACCGCAGCCCGATTTCCTCCCCCCCTGTTTTTAAGTATTAGGGGGTTTTAAATGAATACAGAAATCTTTCCTATAGCAGAGGTAAAAAAATTGACTGTTATCATCCAGCCTAAAGACACCTTGGATCCTTCCTGTTAAGTATACTACTTTTTTCAAATCTGGTTGAAGGGGACCAACAGGTTCAAAACTGTCAGGAGGTCAAGGTGGAGGTGGACAAGGGACAGAACTCTTTACGCCATGCCAAATGCAGATAACTCTTTTGTCACACCAGAGAAAAGGACATTTATTTTACTTTTTCGAGAGCCTTACAAGAACAAAACCAGACAAAGAAATCCCAAAATCAGACCACCCTAGGATGAAAAATGAACTGAAAACTCCACTTTATTGCGAATATATGCGAGGCATCGCCCCCTCCCGCCACATCCGGGAACTCCCCTCCCGCCGCCGGGCCGAGTGGACCCGCTCTGACGAAGCCTTCTCCCGGGCCAATGGCGGCTCCGCTCCGTTTCCGGCGTCTGGCGCCGTCTCCTGGATACGCGCGCGGGGTGAAAACCACCCGAGCGGTTTGCGGGGGGGGGGGGAGGCGACAGACCCGGGTGAGAGCCGGCGGTGTGTTCTTGCTAGAATAAAGAAAGAAGCCCAGTTCCTGGGATCACTCTGCCGCTTGTGCCGATACCCCTCTGGCTGTATTTTGCCACGTGCAGGAACAAATTTCCCCTCGGGACACTTTTAAATCCCCCCTTCTTCCACTGGGCTCGTGGGACACTCCGGCGCGGGGGTGAGGCTTTGTCGATTTCAGTTGATGGCGGCGGCGCAGCCATAGTAACGCTGCCTCCTTGCCTGCTCCCCGGCCTCGCGGGTATTGTCGCTTCACGCAGACGGCTAACGGCCGTGAGCTCGAGCGGCGCGCACGTGCCTAACTGTCCTCGGGCGCGCAGCGGAGCGCGAGGCCAAACCCTCCGCGCACCCCGCCCCGCGCTGTGAGGGCACGCGCGCAGCCGTCTCGCCCCTCAGCGTTCTCCCGCTCTGGTCACACAGCCTCGGACGCGGTCCCCAGGTGTGAGTGCAGATGGGGGGGCTGGTACCTCCTGCCTAAGGGCTCCCGAGGGGCAGGAGGGTCGGGGGTGGCCTGTGTTCTGAGAGCCTCACCTTTGGTGCAGGTGGGCCAAGGGGTTGCTGTGTCCCAGGTGTTCTTGGCCATTCTGTCACCAAGAGAAGGAAGAAATGCTTCTGGAAGGATGTCTCCGCGGTGGTGTGGTCCCGTGTCCTGCCCAGAGCACATGTGGTGCTGCTCTGGGTCCTTCTGTGGAGGTGGAAAGCTGTTTCATTGTGGGTGGTGGTGTGGCAGGCTTCCGCAGCGGCCATCTCACCTTGAGATGCTTCTTGTCGCTTTCTGTGTTGTTTTATTTGATCTATATGTGCAAAGCAACAAATGTACTCCAACTGTTGGAAGTCTGCCTCAGGGGTTTGTATACTGAAATTACAGCATAGACATTACTGTTGTGTTTCAGAGATGCAAGACTAGATGCTTCTCTTGCAGAGCAGC
This sequence comes from Pterocles orientalis, assembly GCA_011057875.1. NCBI lineage: Eukaryota > Metazoa > Chordata > Aves > Pterocliformes > Pteroclidae > Pterocles > Pterocles orientalis. The sequence goes on from WKFP01013647.1 coordinate 325,942, forward strand.
CAATGGAGGTCCTGTTTGGAATACTGCCAGTCACGATAGCCACAAAGGCATCCCTGTCCCACGACCATGCCAACTCTGTCCCCATGTGCGTTTGCATGCCATTGCTCACACTTTTGTTAAATAACCGGATATTTCTATATTTGTCATTGAGCCTCGTATATATTTGTATGGTTTATTGCCTGAGTGGGTGCTAATGCCTTTCAGATGACCAACATGAAGATATCTTCCATCTGTCTAAGTAGTATATGCTTCAGTCTTGTGATGAGGTACACGTGTCAGGCTTGAAGTATTCTTGCCAAAGAAATTGAAGGAAGGGGCTGTGGTCGTGTAAATTTCGGAGATGGGCTGTGGGTTGGCAATCTCCTTTGTGGTCGTGTAAATTTCAGGGATGGGCTGTGGGTTGGCAGTCTCCTTTGCTGAACACATTTCTATGGCATTGCTGTTCTGGAATCTTTGTGTGTTAGGGGATGACATTATGGGTTTTTTTGTGTTTTTGTTTTGTTTTGGTTTTTGTATTTTTAAGCTGTCCAGAAAAAGAACATAAAGAATAGTGTAATGATCTGCATGTATTGGAAAAGAGAGGTAGGGAAATGGAGACCCTTGTCTGTTCTGATGCTGTATCTTTGTGCCTTATTTTGGTATGTTTGGGAAAGTGATTATTGTATAATTACCTTGTTCTCACAGACAACTGTAGAAAAAAAAAAGTCTTCCTCCCAATGGTGTACTGACTGTACTTAGCTGTTTGCTTAGTGCTAAGTAAAATCAGTCTGATTTACAGTACTAATCTCAAGGCTTTTGAATTGTAATGGTGAGATTCTTTCTTCTTTTGGGAAGAAAACTTTTGTTTTGGATAACTATCTTTGGTAAAGGAAATCCTGAAATCATGAGGTTCCTATGTATGTTGTAAATTCTAGATCATCTGATTTGCCCTGAGGCACCTGGCTGGTGTTCTGTCAAGAACCAGCATTTTAGTGACAGACACTTTTTGTGTGCTGTTGCCCAATGCTTTGTTGTATTATCACTTGAAGTCCTGTTTGAAAACTTGGGAATTCTCTAGTCTTCATTTTGGTCTTTGATCTGTTGCTCTGGGAGCTTTGTGTCTCATGAGAGAGGTGAAGTGAATTTTGGTTTGTGGTCAGATATTTGGCAGCTGTACTGCTTAATCTCTCTCCATCCTTGCTGATTATTCCTGTTGCTTCACTACCCTCTCCAATATGCTGCCTTTCTATGGTTTTAGGATATCTACATTGAGAACTGGTCTTGTTAGAGAAAAACCTGCAGTTTTATAAACAAAATTGAAGAAGTCGTGTAGAGAGGAGAGAGAGCAGCTCCAAATGGTTTGGAACTAGTTAAATTGGTAGTTGGAAGAACCGGGCATCAGGTGTGAAGTTGGCCTGGAGCTGGAAGAACTTGCTACAAGGTGGTCACTGGGGACTGTTTAGCAATATATCCTATTTCTGGAATGTGCTTGTATTGGAATTCTGTGTGTCCATGCTCTTAACCCTGTAGAATAGCCAAGGAGCAGGGTGGAAAGCTGATGCAGAAGTCTTACTTCGTGTATTACAGTTGCTTCAGTATTTTGCTGTCAGTTGTTCCATTCCTCCAAGTATCCTCCGAGAAAATAATTTTTGAACAAAAGACTTTTATAAAAAGCATCAAATAATTTAAATGGTGGAAGGTGTCACTGCCCATGGCAGGGGGTTGGAACTCTATGATCTTTATGGTCCTTTCCAACCCAAACTGTTCTATGATTCTATGAAATGTACAAGTGCCACTTCCTGGGTTTGCAACAAACACCATCTTTTTGTTTGTTTTGGTGTGTAAACTAAAGCATATACAATAATTGAGACAAAACCTATAGTTAAAGTATAAATTAAATTCCTATGGAACTCTGCAATTCCCACAATATAACATTGGCCAACAAATCTACACAGCTTCTATCTGCAATAAATTGTTTCTGTCCATGAAAAATCCTTAATGCTGAGTCCTATAACTAGTAAAGCTATGTTTAGCCTAGCATTTGTAGGAACACTAGTAGTCACAAAGTCCTGTGTTTTCAGTTATATTGATTAAATTAGGTATCTGGCAGGTTTAAATGACATTGTGAAAAGTTGCAGGGGCACGTTTGCCTGTAGTGTCCTTGGGCAGAAATGGCAGTCTTATTTGGCAAGGCTTTCAGTATAGGCTGTTTCCATTTGGACAGCAGTTTTATGGAGAACATACAATTTTAAGTTTGGTAGTATGATTTTTATTTACAGAAAAAATATTTAGAATTTGTAGTTACTGGCCCACCTGTAACTTTGCCTGTGCTAAGAGCTTTGGAAGTGGAAAATACTATCTTCTGTTCAAAATTTTGATCACATTTCCTGAGAGGGGGCCTTCTGTAAAGTAATAATATTTGATCTTGCTGGAAGTGTATAATCCCTATTTTTAAGAATTGGGAGGGTAAATTCTATACATCAATGACTGTTAAATTTGAATGCTTCCCCCTTTTCCCACTTTCTTTAAAGGTTTATTTATGTGACTAATACCGTGTTTTCAACTCCTTGCCTGGGAAGCATCCTTAAGTATGGAGAACTTCATTCTGTATGAGGAGATTGGAAGAGGAGATAAGACAGTGGTTTATAAAGGAAGAAAAAAGGGGACAATTAATTTTGTTGCTGTTCTTTGCACTGATAAATGCAAAAGAGCTGAAATAACGAACTGGGTAAGTAGTGTTTTTTCCCTACTAAATCTGGGAAAAGATGCACCTTTTTTTACCCTTTAAGTAGAATTTTATTTTAATGTATTTATTTCTTCGTCTGCTTTCATTGTTGTATAATCATAGACAAAAACCCACATTTACAGGCTTACTGTTTCCATGATATGTCAGAGAACTTGTGAAAACAGTTACTTGCATGTAGTGGTTTGCTTAATTTTGTTATCAGTTGATGGTAGTAATACCTTCCAGTAAATAATCAATTTTTTACTTACCAACAAAGAGTTATTTTTAATGGAGGAATAGCATTTAGGGTAAATCAACTCTGGTTCGTAAAAGCTTGGCAAAGTTTTAGACATAGAATACTTTCTGGAAAAGAAACCGTAACTGATACAGTTAGACATTTAAAATATTTTTCTGTATATAAATTTTGTTTCTGTGACAGTTTGACCTTGGCTTAGATGCCAGGTACCCATCAAGCTGCTCTGTCTCTCCCCCTCCTCAGCCGGACAAGGGAGAGAAAATATAACAAAATTCTCATGGATTGAGATAAGGACAGGGAGATATTGCTCACCAATTACCATCATGGGCAAAACAGACTCAGCTTCGGGAAATCAATTTAATTTATTGCCAATCAAATCAGAGTGGGATAATAAGAAATAAAACCAAATCTTAAAACACCTTTCCCCCTTTCACCCCTCTTTCCCAGGCTTAACTTCACTCTTGATTTTTTCTACCTCCTCCCCCTGAGCAGTTCAGGGGGACAGGAAATGGGGGTTGCAGTCAGTTCATCACCACATGTGGAAGGTGTGATCAACAAGTAGTTGATCTAGAGTAAAGCTGTATTGTCTCTTCCCCCTTGGCGTAAGTCCATATATATTGCCTTTTTTTTTTTTTTTTTTTTTTTTTTTTTTTTT
>WKFP01013648.1:23985-42345 GCA_011057875.1 Pterocles orientalis
TATAAACGTTCTTCTCTTATCAATTCTCTCCTGAGCAGGAATCCAAAACATAGCTTCTTGCTAGCTATTTATGAAGAGAAGGGAAAAGGAAAAAAAATTAACTCTGCTCTGCTTAACCCACGACACGGGGACAAGTGTTGAGATACATAAATGTGAGTGTTGCTTGTAAGACTGAAAGAAAAAAAAATGTTCCGTTTTGCTCATAACCCAGAGAGCATGTAACAAGAATGTACAGAAGTGCAGGAAATATGACCTACAAAGAATGACTGTAGGTATGAGGACTGTTTAGTCTGCAGAAGACTACAGGAATCGTCTTTGTATGAATAAGGGTTGTTGTTGCAAAGAAGAAGGGAATAATTTATTTTTGGTGTCCACGGGGGATAAGAAAAAGATTTCCATTACAGTACGTTTTTAAGGACAGATTTGACAAATATTTGGTAGGAACAGTTTGGGCATTGTTAATTTGAAAGTAAAGGAATCACTTAAATGACTCTCAAGGTTAATTCTAGTTATACTTTCAATGATTGTAGATGACAGACCTACTGGCCAAACTATTAAGCATATTTCCTGTGTCCAGAACTAAAATTCTCAGAGGTCACTGGCAAAAATCAAAACCATTTCTGTTCCTGGATCTGTCTGAAATTTAATGAAGGAATCAAGGCCCTCTATAGGGGGAAAATAGAGGAAAGGGAAACCTTTGAATTGTACAATGACTATCTCTTTATACTTTATACTTTGTTTCCAATTTAAGGCTCTATCATAGCTGAGGTTCACCAGTTGTCATACTTCCTCTACCTTCAAAATCACACCTGTGTAGAGACAGCACAGTACAGGAGTGCAGCTTTGCATTCACAAGCAGGTGACAGAGGTGCTCTGGCTGTTTTCTGATGCCATGGGTGGAATCACAGAATACCTATGAAGTGGTACTTTTCCGTATGAAGTATCGCCATTACACAAAAGTTTACTACTATAAATATGGATATAAGAAGACACTTGCCTGCTGTGCTTTTGTTTGAAAGAATACATACATACTCAGAATAGAAATTTTGGGTCAAATCATGTGGCCTTTATTCCAGTTCTGCACAGCCAGTGACACCAGAATTAGACCCATACAAATCACATGCCACGTTGTGTCAAGTCATATGGAAAAGGATGTAAAAACTTTCAATAACATCAAATATTAAGCAAGCTATGATTCTTTGCACCAAACAAATGAAAGAATCACAAGAGTTCATTCTGGTTTATGTTGTTTCTGCTGTTGTATCACCTCACTCTTCTACAGGGCTATCTACACCCTACATCAGAGAAAAGTTTCTAGCTTCCTTCAAACAAGCAGGACTCACAAGTCCAGTGCCAAATTCTCTGTCACTTCAGGGTAACCGTTTCTCTCCTTTTTTCTTATTTCTCTCAGAGGCTAAACTCATCAAACAGAGGAGTCTTCCAGCATCTCTGAAGGCCAGTAGGTTGAGATTAATTTGCACAGGAGTGAGGAACAAATTCCAAAGAGAAGCATCATTATGAGCTCCAACAGTTTCCTTCTTACTTTCATCTCTGGTGGCCCACCAGTTCTCTTGTTCATACATTGGCTGCTAATGCACATTTTTGTTTTCTAGCTTTCTGCCTTTCCCAGGGAACCTTTGTAATTGTGAAAGACTTTCATATGCAGATAGTGTTTGAGCTGATAGAGCCAAAAAAAAAATAAATTGCAAACAAAACAAATTGCTACAAGCCATCACAGCTGAGCATGTAAGTAACTGTCCCTAGATGTATCTTACAGGGATACCATGGTTAAAGCTGGCAATAGCTTTAAGTATTTGAATGGGGGTCAAATGGAGCAAGAGTTTTAAAAAAATCATTCTAATTAATTTAAATTCTTTAAACATACCCTTTGTTTAATGACAGCTTCCAAACTTCACAGTAACTAAAGAATTTTAAAAGGTGGTAGGAGATGAAGGAGAGAGAAGTAAGGAACTGTAGAACTGGCAGTATAATTAACATTATGTTAGAGTTGAATACTATATGCTCACATTATACTGATGGGCCCCAGACTTATGGATTAAGCACAGTTGAGAGTTTCTGAATGAAGTGACTATAACCAGGAGAAATGTCAACATCCAAAGTTTATGTTGTTACAAGCAGATTGACGTATCTTATCATTCACCTTAATTACATTTGTCAGGGCACATATTCACGTGCCCTTTTTATCAAGCATGTATTTTTATGCACTGACCATTTTGAGGGTAGAAAGAGGAAAAAACGAAGACTGATCAAAGTACAAAATGTTGTGGCTTCTGTAAAGAATTACAAAATGAGGTAAATTTTTCATTTTTATCTTTGTTTCCCATTAAATCTTCCCCTCTCTTTCATCCCAAATACACATTTCTTAACCTTGCATAAATTTGAACTACCCATTCACCAGTGGATGAATTTATTTAATGAACTAGAGATTCATTCCCTTATATGCCATCTTTTTCTAGCATCGGATCACCTTCATATGAATTGCCTGCAGGCTGCACACTTGTACTGCATTTATTATGGAACTTATGATGACATGACGACTTTTCCAGGCTCCAGCTGTAATGCATCTGCTGTTTCTAGAGGTCAAAAGAGCCAGGAATCTGTGCTTTTGCTTTTTTTTCTGCCAGTTCATGTATTTTTTTCAACACAAAAGTTTCAAAGGGTGTTATCCATTGTTAGAAAAAGGAAAAAAAAAAAGAAGACTTTACAGATGTGACCTCTAGAGAAGCAAACTTGCTGCAGAAAATATACCTTTTGTGGTATTCTGCATTCTGCTCCTGTAAGCCGTTTCTGATAAAACAAACATTGTCACAGTGCAGTTATATAGTTGGGTAGATAGCCCCTGACATACCTGAAAAGATAGCTGTAAATTAAAAAAGTATATGTGTTTCAGCATATACATATATTTTCAGGTGAAGGTGAACAGGAGCATGCACATTTGTCTTTCTAACATAGAGGGAATCTGATATTTAAACTTGAAATTACAGAGCTTAAAAAAGAAGAAAAATCATTTCTAGGATGGAGGTCTGTTCACTTAGCTAGGGGTTTTTTTTGGGGGGAGGTTTGTTTGTTTGTTTGTTTGTTTTTTTAGTATAGGGGAAGAAAGATAGCTTCTTAACAGCTTCTCCTGATCATTTTGTCTCACAGTCCAATTCTGAGACAAGATGTCCAATAGCCTTTGCCTGAATAAATAGGTAGGCAGAACCATGTCCGTGAGCTGAGGAATGTGCACAGACAGAACTGCATTGTTTTCTCTGAATAGTTCTCTGTGATGGGGTGTTGTTACACCACCACATCATCCATCTCACAAAGATTGTGCTGAAAGCCAACTTTATAAATCGCTTTGTGATTTGCTTGTCAAAAGAAGTTATATAAAAAAAATTTGAAGAGTCTGGTCATTCCAAAAAATTAGCATGCAGCATAAAATATACTACGTATTTCCACTGATAGAAGATAAGCTGCTTCTGCTTCTCAACCAATGTTTTCTGCTTACCATATCTTGGTAACATACATTATCTAGCACCACCTTTAATGTATGAGGTAAAAAAAAGCCCTTTATAAATTCACTGTAACTGCAGCGAAAGCAGTTCCTTTAGGATATAGTTCTAAACTTCCAACCTGACAAAATTAAAGATAATTTCTCTGTGCGCACTGGACCAAAATAATTACTTTTAAACTGTCTGATAAAGTCTCACCAAATCTGAATCTAGTTTCCAAAGAAATCATTTCCTGGGTTGCTGGTTGGTCTGTCCCAGGGCTGGGAACACTGAAACATGCTTCTTCTTACCCTGGGTCACGCCTGCCACCTAGCGATTCCAGATTCTGTGATTTAGGAACAATAAAAATGGCGGTTCTCATGTTTCCTACTACAGAATAAAGAAACTGAAAGACTCTGGGGTCTAAACAAAGTTCACCTCTTGAGTTCTCTGTAATTATGCTGGAAGTCATAGCTCTGGGTAATGTTCTTAAGGTTTTGAATTTTGAGACTGTCTTAAAGAGCTGGGGCATGGAGACTAGGTTTCTTGAAAAAGTCTTCAAAACTTGCAGTGCCAGGGCAGTGTGAATGATAGTCTGGCTGCCACAGAACCTGGCAGTCCTCCTGCAAATGGAAGGTGGAAGAACAGCTTCTCTTCATACATATACCTGGAAATTAAGACCATGAGATTTACCTACTACGAAAAAGGGGACAGTCTTCATTATAGAGAAAACAGGAGAGAAACATAGTTCTTTACTGTCTAGAAGTAGGAAAAAATCTTTAGTTTTTGAAAATTATCTACACTTTGTTATACATACATACGTTTCATTTATTCTTTGAAACAATACCACTAATCCCACAGCATCAGTAACACAGGCCAAGTGACACCAAACTTCTGACAACTACTGACACATCTAGCTGAGGCAGCTGGACATCATGTAGAGAACTGTATCCTCACACAAGACTTATTTTATATTCCTCCTCTTTAATAGTGGCCTGTTTCAGTGATTTCACATATATCCTTCAGGTTTCTTTTACTTTCCAGTCATTTTGTCTGATTTAAAAACTTTTCCCTGTCAGTGAAAAAAGCAGCTTAGTTAAAATAAAAAAGGTGATCCTAGTCTTTTTTATGCTCTGAATCATCAATTAGCTCTGTCCAGTAGCACCTCACCAGGTTCAGTATTTTCTTCTGAGAGATTGTGTCCTGACATAAATGCCCAACAATGTTTTGTATTTCTGTGTAGAATTCAGAATGTTCTTCATACTCAGATGCCAAAAGTTTTCCCCAAAACATGTCACTCAGTAAGCCTTCTCTGGATATTCGTTGGTTTTTCATTGGAGGCTGTGTACTTTGAGCTTCCCAAATTATACTATTGCCTAAGTCATGCTTCCTAGTAATTTTCTCACCAGACTCACCTAAGCCCCTGTCAAACAGCAGGGAAGCAAATCAATAAAGAACTTAGCTCTTGTAGAAATTTTGTAGCTGTATTGCAGTCAGCTATCAGCTTTTCCTGTTGCTCATTATTTGGTCTCTTTTTTTCCTTTCAAAGCAGTATCTTTTTTCTCTTTTTTTTAGCTTCCACCAAGCATCTTCACCCGGCTTACCCTGAGAGAGTGCATCTTCCAGATTCCTTAGCGTTAAATCATCCAAGGGAGTTGGAGTGGAGCTACGTTTAAAGAAACAGACTCTGGCATTATGCCCTGAAACACAAAATTGCAAGTCCAATAATTCTTTGATTTCAGTTTATGAGAGTCTGAGGTAGAAATACTGACAACTCCAAGCTTATTGAATAAACAAATATCAGATATGTAATGGGAGAATGAAGTGTGAGTAAAATATGGCACAACATAAAGCAGAAAAGAGAAATTAAATACAGCTTGCTAAGGATTGCCCAACACAACAGGATAAAGTGGTAACAGAAGAGAGGATATTTTTCATGTAAAGAGGCAATCAATACACCCAAAATATAAGAAAGTTTCTCCGAAAGCTGCTGAGCTGCTAATGAAAAAATTAGTAAGAAAACAAAGATGCCCAAAGAATATAATAAATCAGGGCTCCAGGGTCCTAAAATATTTTTCATGCACAGAATGTAGCAACATTTCATTTCCTACTTTTCTGCCAGGAATGCCAGGCCAGCAGGATGATACAGAGTCTTATAAGTCTTTCTGCTTCATTTCTATACTGGATATTTAGTGATGTGTATTAAAATAAACTACAAACACAGAAGAAAATAATGTGTTCTTTTTCAGTGTCCCTATTTTCTCTTCATGAATACTTCAAGACTCCTCATTGTGATGTGCCATTTTCTGCAACTAATTAGCTAAGGATCATGCATGTTTTTCTCTTTATTTAAAATCTGAGCAATGCATTTGGTTCTGATTTGATACACAGAGTAAATTTACGTGGCATAATGAAGTTTAATATCTAGATAACATGATATTGGTGATGGACAAAATTCCTTTTTTATAAAGGAATAATTTCTAGGAAAGTAAATTGTTTAACAGTCTGTAAAGCATGTAGATTAATGCTGCTGCCTGAAGCCTATGGCCCAGAAGTGTTTTTCTAGCATGTTGATTGTTTTGTATCTGGTTTTGAGACATCTAATTCTCCCTCTACGATGTAAAAGCGGCTTATGCATCTAATTTAAAATACGGATGTGGCTATGGGACAGGAACCAGAAAATTAGATTTTGCAATAGTCAGTACTGCAGTAACCATATCCATTCTTGGTTTAGACTTTTGTCTAGTGTGTAAGGGAAGTCTGCCTGAGAAGAACTTGAAACCAGTTTTCTTAGAAATCAATCTATTTTGAACAGTGATTACAGCAAAATGATTCCACATTTCCCAGCCTCCAGCCTTTAGCCTTCTGTACATTCCCCACTGCATTATTTGATAACAATTAAGTTGTGGTTTTTTCAACAAACAGAGCATCAGGAGGCCCATCTCAAAGGCAAAATCTGTGAAACTTAAGCACTAACTGCAAATAGTCCTTAACCCCAAACAACATGTTTTAACCTATGCCTTCTTCAGTAGGACACGTAGCTTTGACTTAATCTTACACATTTTATTCCCTTAATCTGCTCATTTTTAAAATACATGTGTTTCACGTAAAATAGCATTTCATATAGATCAACATAAATGCTGGTTGGTAAATGCATATGGAACATTCAACCCAGACTGTTCGATAAGGTCATATTATTTAAATATTTGATGAACAGTAGTCAATTTCTTGAATTGTAAATCACAGAATGGTTTAGGTTGGAAGACATCCTACACATCATCGATTTGCCACCCCCCCTGTCATGGGCAGGGACACCTTCAACTTGACTAGGTTGCTCAAAACCCCATCCAGCCTGGCCTTGAACACCCCCAGGGATGGGGCATTCACGACTTCCCTGGACAACCTGTTCCAGTGTCTCACGACCCCCACAGTTAAAAAATATCTTCCTAATAACTCATTTAAATCTACTCTCTTTCAACTTAAAACAGTTACCCCTATTCTTATCACTACACTCCCTGATAAAGAGTGCCTCCCCAACTCTCCTGTAGGCCCCCTTTAAATGATGGAAGGCTACTATAAGGTCTCCCCAGAGCCTTCTCTTCTCCAGGCTCAACAACCCCAACTGTCTCAGCCTGTCCTCATACAGGAGATGCTCCAGCCCCCTTATCATCTTCATAAACCTCCTCTGGACCCACTTGAACAGGTCTGTGTCTTTCTTATGCTGAGGGCCCCAGAGCTAAACACAATAGTCCAGATGGGGTCTCACAAGAGTGGAACAGAGAGGGAGAATCACCTCTCTCAACCTGCTAGACACATTTTTTTGATGCAGCTCAGGATACAGTTGGTTTTCTGGTCTGTGAACTGAGTCGTGTTCAGTTTTTCATCTACCAATACCCCCAAGTCCTTCTCTGAAGTTCTGCTCTCAATCAACTCATCTCACAGCTTGTATCCATGTTTGAGATTGCCCCAACCCAGCTGCAGGACCTTGTACTTGGCCTGGTTGAATTTCATGAAGTCTGCACGGGCCCACCTCTCAAGCTTGTCAAGGTCCCTCTGGATGGGATCCCTTCCCTCCAGTGTGTCAACCACGCCACACAGCTTGGTGTCATTTGCAGCCTTCCTAAAGATGCACTCGACCCCACTGTCCATGTGCCTGCCAAAGATGTTTTATAGCCCTGGTCCCAGTATAGACCACTGAGGAACACTCCTTATCACCAGTATTTACTTGGACATTGAGCTGTTGACCACAAATCTTTGAGTGCAAGCATCCAGCCAATTCCTTTTCCACTGAGAGTTCCTTCTGTCGAATCCATGTCTTTCCATTTTAGAGACAAGGATGTTGTGTGGGAAAGTGTGAAGTGCTTTGCACAAGTCCAGGTAGATGACATCTGTTGGTCTTCCTTTATCCACAAATTCTGTAACGTTGTCATAGGAGGCCGCCAAATTCATCAGGCATGATTTGCCCTTAGTGAAGCCGTGTTGGCTGTCATTGGTCACCTTCTTATTTTCCAGGTGCCGTAGCACAATTTCCAGGAGGATCTGCTCTGTGATCTTGACAGGCACAGAGGTGAGACTGACCGGCCTGTAGTTTCCCAGGTCTTCCTTTTCCCTTTTAAAAAATGGGCATTATGTTTCCCCTTTTCCAGTCAGTGGGAACTTCATCAGTCTACCACGGCTTTTCAAATATGACGGACGGTGGCTTAGCAACTTCAGCTGACAGTTCTCCGATGACCCTCAGATGCGTCTCATCAGGTCCCATGGACTTGTGTACCTTCAAGTTCCTCAGTATGGTCTTGAACTTGATTTTCTACAGTGGACAGTACTTCATTCTCAATACTAGGAGTAAAAATACATCAGTATTTTTCCTGAAATTACACTTGCAATAATGTTTATGCATGTTTGATGATGTAAATACATTTTCAGTCACCTAAGAATAGCCATGCAAACTTGAAGTATTAAGAAATAACGATAATAACAACAACAACAACAACAACCCATAAATAAACAATGGCCTAAATAAACAATGTTAAGTCATAAAATAGAGAGTGACTGTTCCATTTTACTATTTGGTCCAGAGGTATATTGGTTTTACTGAAGTTAAGTATGAAAGGGCATTGAAATCAAGATGTTTCATCTAAAACTTTAATCAAAAAAGTTTATGTAGTTTATTTTAGGTAACAAAAAGAGCAAGGTATAATGTGTGAGAATAGATTAAAAACATAAGGGAGAAAACTATTCCTTAAATACTTTATTTTAATGAAATCTTGAAAAAAATTCAAAGGTCAAAGCAAACATGCCCTATTAGTTGAACTAATACTGTTACTTATGGCTAATTAATAATTCTTGTCTAAACCATTAATGTATTAATAACATTAATAATTCTATTATATTACTTGTACATATATTTATATTTAAACAATCAGAATACATGCACATAGTATAAAAATTAACAGTGTGGTAGTTGGTTTTCCTACATCTGTCACGGTTTTGCTTTTTCATTAAGAAGTCTTTTATTAAGAACTCTGAAAGCATTTTATCCAGCCTTGTATTAAAAATCATTATACATAGTCCTTTGGATGCCTAATTTCATTTCATGATTGCCGTCTCCACAGGTGTTACCATGGAACATACTATATTGTCTTTTGTTTGAAATGTGGACATTGCTTTATATGTTCTACTGTGAATGAAAGATGGAAATGTCTTGACACCAATTACTAGATGGTTCGTTAAACAATGTGGGTAACAACAATTCTTTGAAATTCTGTCCAAGTTGTTCCTGATTTATATGCACAGCTGAATCTACATTTCCCCTGTATCCCATCCCTTGGTTCCTACATGCAGTAAGCTGCTTCTGTTCCTGAATCATCTCTAAGAGTTCTTGTTTTCCAGTTTCCTGTGCAGGGTGGTAACACAGCTGGATTAGGCACTTATTTGAAGAAGACTATAAAATTTTTTGATTCAGTTAACTGCTTGTTCATGATTTGACAGGTGAATGCCTCCAGTTCTGGTTCACTTCTATTTTTGACAGCTTCCTTGCAAAATAAGTTCCTGCAGACTTTTAGTCCCTCGCCTGCACTTAGCCATCTGAGTAATTAGGATATTACTACTGAGTCACTCTGGTGCTATGAAAAAGCAAGTCCTCTACAGTGTGTTGACTTGAACTGAATTAATAGCAAGGGAGTACTTTTAGGCATTTAGATTCGTTTATTTTCTTGAGCTCCTCTGTAACTAATTGCCAAAGAGATCATCCAGCATATCTTTCTTGCTTGCTTTGTCTATTATAGCTTATACAAGCTAGTTTACATAAAGTGAGCAAAGATCAGATTGTGATCACTCCACTTATCCAATCAAATGCAATTTAATTCAATAATAATCTTCAAAGAAAGGCAAAGTACATGAAAAAGAGTATGAAATTACTTCCATGTGTGGAATATTCAAACACGCTGGGATATTTCAGCATGGGAAAGATACACCTTGGGAAAAGGAGGATGTAAGAGCAGCATACTCATACTCATTCCTCATGAGTATGAGGAAGAGAAGGGATAGAAGCTGACAGTTCCTCATCTCTTCAGAAGAACATAGAAGGGACTATCATCAGAGGCAAGTAGGGTGCAAGTTCAGACCAAAGAAAAGGAAGTGGGGTTTTTTTATGCAGTGGGCAGCAGAGCTGTGGAACTCCTTGCCAGAGGACATTGCAGTTGCAAATAGTTAACAATGTTCATGAGAAGCTTGGATGGCCACCTGGAAGAGCTGTGCATTGTGGATGATTAAGGAGAGAAGCCACACAGGACTCCAGAAATCCCTTGAGCTGAAATCAGTTTGAATCTGAGAGAATATTAGGAAGCCACATTCCCGTCCTGTCCATTCTTTTCCCTGTGTACCTACTTATGACCGGTGCTGGAGACAGGCTTTGGGTCTAGATGGACAAATGGTCTAAACTAGTATTTCTATTCTTTTATTTCAACCCCATAAATTTCAGGAAAATGTTTGTTGTTCTATAAAAAGAGAGATGTTTGTACACATCTCCACTCATTTTCTCACCCATCATTGCCTCACCAGACTTGATTCTTTCCAGTAGCCACCTGGGAATGGATTTCCTGATGGGTTAATTACTCTAAAAGCTGACAAACCTGTCAACTGCTCTCACCACAGCAGCTGTTCAGACATTCCATTGTATATAACCCGTGTAATTCTCCCCTGTTAACTTACCAAACAGTATGCAGTTGGCTGAGAAAACAAGTCATGGCAACTGTTTCTTTATGACTGGCATGCATTACCTCCTCAGTAACTTAGATCACAAAAAATAGCGTGTGTTTCTTAACTATATTGCCTGTGAACTCCTGCCCACAACAATACAGATAATAATGGTGCAGTCTTCTGGTAATGGAACAGGTAATTACACAGCTCCCACAAACATTCTCATATTACTCACAAATTCATATGGCAAAATATGCTAAACGTTGCTATTCTGACCCAATTTTGATAACTTGCATGTGTTTGTGATTCTCTCTGCAAGTTGATTGTGTACGTTGTCAAGACAATCACTATACAATGCAGACAAAGTTAGACTAAGTTGGAGTCAAGTTTAGGATTAAATAACTATAAGGACATGGTGCCTTTTAGAAAACCAGTTAAAAGAAACTCAGATATGTGTAGGCATCAGAATAATCATGTAGGGCATCCAAAAAATCCTATCTCTGCCGTAAAATGAGGCCATAAAATGAGGCCATAAAATGAGGCCATAAAATAATTATTTTGTTGTAAGATTGTATTTGTGTCAACTTTCAAAGACTGAGTTATATTTGAAAAAAAAATTACTTTTGGGATTCTTCCTACTAACATGTTAAACAAAAGTGCACGCTCATTTTAATCCATGCTTCCACTGCATGTCGTTTCATATTACATAGGTCCTGATATTTTACATTCATCACTAGAAACAATCCACACAAGAAATTGCTAAAATTCCAGCGCGGCTGACAACCGCACTGATGCTTCAACATTTTCATGCAGTTTTCAAAGAATCTCACTCTTCCACTCAGTTTAACAGAATCAGGTATGAACAAGCTGTTTCATCTTAAATTCTTATTCCAATGAAAAAAAAAACCCCACCTTAAGCAGCGAAAATGAAACATTTACTTACAGTGTCTTAGAGGATATCAGCATTTGCATGTCTGCCTGTTGTCACATGTATCAAGGGAAAATGGTATTCTAACCCCTCCAGGGATGGGGCATCCACAACTTCCCTGGGTAACCTGTTCCAGTGTCTCACCACCCTCACAGCGAAAAATATCTTCCTAAATGTGAAGTGTACATGCATATACGTGCACACATACATACATAATTATGTATTCTTATTATGTTAAATATCAAGATTATGTCACAGTTTTATTTTTTTAATGTACAGGCAAGTTACTGGAAAATATAATCACTTTCAGCTTGAACCTTTATTTTCTTCTTGAGTGAATGAAGCTGATGCTTCCAAGGCTTAAAATATTGGGGGGTTGTTTGTTTATTTTCTCTGTGCTAAGAAGTTGGAAGACACAATCAGTCAATAGTCTCAGGAGAATACATCTCAGCAGCAGATGTATTCTCTGGCAAACGGCTCATGTTGCTATGACCCTCTGTTTGTCCCTCAGAAAGTTAATTTACTAAACAATGAGGTTAACAAGGCCTGTTATGAAAAGATTGTTGTATTTCTCTGCAAAAGAAGGTTCCTGCAATCCGTATGCTGTCCAGCTGCAGTGGGAAACAAAGCAAAATACTTTTCCTGTAAGGTCGTACCCTATATGGAACTAAACAACTGCAGTCTCCAAGGACTACTTAGCGCCGTGCAAGCAAAGATAATAGGTATCTCCCACGGTCAATCATTCCACAGATGAAGGAAAAATGGCACTTTACTTGAGGCCAGGTGGACCTGTGGTAGCTGGTGCTAGTAGTTTTATGAGTGGCATAATCTTTACCATAGTAAACAAGACAGCAGGGAAGGGGGAAGACAGATTTTTCTAGGAGCAACATTACGGTGGCATATCCACATAAAATGTGGATATGGCAATATCCACATAAAATGTAGATATAAAATTTGATTACTTTTGGCTCCTTTTGTCGGTGGAGAATGAACTGGCATTTCTTGGATATAGTCATCTTGAAGAGGTCATTTACATTTCACCATTGGTGTTGGGAAGTAAAAGCACCAATTTGTCTTTAGTGACTATGAAGAAGGTAGAAGATCACTAGCTCAAATGTGGGGATTGACAGTCCAGGTTTCTGAGGCCCAATTCGGTTAGCTAAACATACACATCTACTGCAATATGAGAGTCTGCAGTTAGTTTGAGACATTTGTGTGAAGAGATATAGCATAGGATCTATAGGAGATCCAGGCCTTTCTGAAATGGCAGGTTGAAGCCAGGCTCATTTGTAAAGGAGTCCTAAATGGCTTTAAAGACTTATGACTAGATACATGAATTAAATCCCTGAAGTTATGTGATATCCATACCACCCTCTCTGGTTGTTAAACACTGATTTAGGTTGAAACTACACGCCAACAGGATCTAAAACTTCAATGCTGCAAGTGTTTCACCATTGTCAGGGACAGGGAGTCTGTTGCCATAAAATAGCTCTTAATTTACACCCTTAGTAATCACTTTTAGTAATCCATAGTGCACATTAACCAACCACTCTATAAGTGATCTCTCACACATGCTAAAAATGTAATGTTTCCTCATTATGTGGTTACATTAGTGAGTTCTTATGACATTTTTTTTTCTGTTGCTATCCCATGAGCACTCAGCTTAAACGTAATAAAACAAATAAATTAATTTTTCATTTTGGGAGCTAGAATTTCAGCCGGCCTATATAAATATAATTTTGCTGGAGTTAGTGGAGTTTTCAAAGTTTACACCAATTGAGACTTGACACAGAATGAGGTTAAGCAATACATTTGACCAGTACAGCCTGATTCTTTTGGTATGAGTACTTAATTTGGTCAAGTGAGCACAGCGAAAGTCAAACTTTCCAATATTAATGAGGTTTTTATTTTCTTTGGACTGTGGTTACAGAATGACTTATGAGATTCAGTGTTCTACACCTGTCTGTCTTTCCTTCTTGTAGGGTTCCTGGTGAGTGCTAAGATCCCACAGTCAAGCTTTCCCACAAGAATTGCTTAACTCATGGCTTCTGGCTGGATGCTCAGTCTTTCCTCTAAGTTCTCTGGCTCCCTGGCTGGCCTCCTTCACCACTGGATTGTCTTGGCTGCCTTCCCTCCGTATTTTTTCTCTCTGTTTCACCTCTGCACTCTGCTGCATGATAGTTCTTTTCCCTAACTGCTGAGTGGACAGGAGACCTATTTCTAAAACTTTCTCCTAGTTCTATTTCACAAATTGATGACTGAGTATAATAATTTATTTCAGCTCCTTCTCAACATGTCCCTTGACAGAGAGCAGCCAAAGGGTAGAGTGAATTTATTGAGAGAGCGATGCATTATTCTCAGCTGGTCCAACACTGAAATATGGCAGCAGCAACATTTGCTCTCAGCCTTCCTGGGTGTTTGAAACATTTGAGGAGAGAGTAAGGTAACTAACAGAAATCTGAGGGATGTAGAAGTAAAATAAAAACAGACATCTCTGAAGAAAGAGACTCAGACATAGTAAAACAGTATGCATATATCAACATATAGATGAAGAGCAGCAAACTAAAGATGAACCCATCTAAGAAAAGCTGACATATTTTAAAAAATCCCTGAAGAAATGCATTTCCTTAACATTTTCTTTTGTTAGGGTATACATTAATTTATGCCAGAGCTTCCAGTTTAGTTACACTAATCTTTACAAATGACAAAACTGATCATGAATTTGAGATCGGTGACAATAAAAGAATGTGAGTCTATAAATGATCTAAAAGTGAACAGAATAAGGTAGGTTATGAACTAGACTATACCACTAAAGCCTTTGAAATGTCCTATTAGCAATCTGGGAAACAAACAGAATGCAGCTGCACCTTTGGAAAGCAGAATGGATTTGGTTTTGCAGTGTATATAAACCAGTGAGGAACACAGAAGCTAGTTAGACCTCACAAACTTTGTTGGAACCAAGGATAACTTCATTAAAGTCAGTAAAAAAGTCCAAGTATAAAAATGGGGTGAAAAGGTAACACAAATTGTTCTAAAAGCTTTATTAAGGTATAGTCTTCAGTCCTGGAGTCTGGTGTTGTCTTTGACAGCTGTCCGTGCCGAACACAAAGTGAGCATACATCAGCTACCAAATTAGAAATTTCCAATCAATTTTGAGGACATGCCTGTGTTTGATAATGATTCCAGTAAGAATATTAGCTGGAATATTTGTTATATCTGTAGTACTCCTATAGCTGAATGTATATCAGAAAGAAGAAAGACCAGAGAAAAGAAGTATTACTAAAGGGATCAAAGAACATAAGGAATGAAGAAAACATCTGAAATAGGAGCATGCTAGGGTGAACATGGACAGGTAAGGGTTCACAACTAGACTTACAGTCATTTAAGACTCATAGAATCATAGAATCATAGAACGGTTAGGGTTGGAAGGGAACTTAAAGATCACCTAGTTCCATCCCCCCTGCCATGGGCAGGTACAGCTTACACTAGACCAGGTTGCTCAAAGCCTCATCCAGCCTGGCCTTGAACACCTCCAGTGATGGGGCATCCACAACTTCTCTGGATGACCTGTTCCAAGGCCTCACCAGGCTCACAATTAAAAATTTATTCCTAATATCTCATTTAAATCTACCTCTCTCAAAGCAGTTACTCCTTGTGGCGAGTTGGCCCTTGGCTGGGGGCAAAACCACACACACCCGCTCACACAGTCCCTGCCCCCACACAATTATAGGGGAGAGAATTAAAGAGGTAAATGGCAAAGAGGACTCGTGGGTTGAGATAAGGACAATTTAATAACTAAACTACAATAATATTGGAAATAATACTATATATAAAGATGCAATGTGATACACAGTGATACTGCCCCTCCCCACCTGATGACCAAAGGCCCAGTGCACTCCCAGCCAATGACCCCGAAGGAGGGAGAGAATAGGTGATACACTGCTGCCCCCCCCAAAAAGGCTCAGCCTGTTGCCAGCTAATAATCCCCAGAAACCCCACAGACTATTCCCCCCAGAAAGGGGGGGGAAAGGGGGGGAGGGGGGTGCGCCACTCCCGGAGGCACTCACGGAATGGAGATAACAGCCCGAGCATCTCAGCGTCCCAGCCCATGAACTGACCCAAGCAGGGAAAAAAAAAAAAACAGCTAATGATCCCCCTGGAGTGGGAGGATGCCAAAACTCACGGAACGGAGATAAACAAGTGTCCCGGGCCGAGAGCTAACGGCGACCGTGGGGGGAGTTGGGGGAAAGGCCTTGGGAGAGCGAATGCAGGACCCAAAGCGAGATGAATCCGGACCCAAAAGGAAGTGAAAAGCCAGATCTCCCGGAAGAGTCCTCACCTGTATACTGGGTATGACGTACATGGGATGGAATAATTGGTCAGTCTGCTTCTCAATCTTGACCTAAAAGCAAATCCTAAGCTAGAAGCCAGATTGTCTCTCCCCTCCCCCCTGCTCTGTCTATGGAGTGGAGAGAGGCTGAATGTATCTCGTCCTTGAGGACAAAGAGCAATATCCTAGCAATAACTATAAACGTTCTTCTCTTATCAATTCTCTCCTGAGCAGGAATCCAAAACATAGCTTCTTCCTAGCTATTTATGAAGAGAAGGGAAAAGGAAAAAAAAATTAACTCTCCTCTGCTTAACCCACGATATTCTCCACCCCTTATTCCATACCACTCACGTCATGCTCATATCCCACTATTCTCCCTTAATCTATGGACCACCCCTCCATAATTTTATTGAGTTCATTTAATCTATAACTTTGGGCTTCATCTGTCATGGAAGGCTTTCAAGGCAGGATAAAAACGATGCAAAGTCCACTCAGTAAGTAGAGCATGTCGTTGGACGCGGAAGGTGGATGCTGTATAGTCTCTGTTGCATACTGCATCTGGAACTCACACTTCTGATATACCCGGCACAGTCCATGTCTATGGTCTGCAAGCTGAGGATGTCAATCTCAGGGAAGTTGCTGGAAATCAGTTCTGATTCTGTTGAACCTGCAAGATTCTTAATTAGCATAATACATAACAATCATAACAATGATAATATGTAATGGCAGGGTTATGCAGAAGCTAACACTGTACAACTAAATTTATCAGCCACTTTCACCCATCATCAAATCCCCTTGAGGTACACATCGAACCTCACCGTCCTTCTGCATTACCCACCAAGTATACCCAGGTCCTTGAGCAAAAGCAATCCCACAAATGGGTTTGCCTTTACCCGAGGCAGGAATAACCCAGACTGTCTTCCCCAATACGTTCTTGATATGCACCACAGGGACTTTATCCCCATCTACAGTACGTAGAAGTTCTGACTGGGCAGGACCAGCTCGATTGGCAGATCCTCTCGTGTTGACTAGCCAAGTGGCTTTTGCCAAATGTGTATCCCTATTTTTGAAAGTTCCACCCCCCATTGCTTTCAATGTAGTCTTTAGCAGTCCATTGTATCGTTCAATCTTCCCAGAAGCTGGTGAATGGTAAGGGCTGTGGTACACCCACTCAATGCCATGTTCTTTGGCTCAAGTGTCTATGCGACTGTTTCGAAAATGAGTCCCGTTGTCTGACTCAATTCTGTCTGGAGTACCATGTCGCCACAAAACTTGCTTTTCAAGGCCCAGAATAGTATTCCGGGCAGTGGCATAAGGTACAGCATATGTCTCCAGCCATCCGGTGGTTGCTTCCACCATTGTGAGTACATAGTGCTTCCCATGGCGGGTTTGTGGGAGTGTGATATAATCAATCTGCCACGCCTCCCCATATTTATATTTAAACCAGCGTCCTCCGTACCAAAGAGGTTTTAGCCGTTTAGCTTGCTTTATCGCAGCACAGGTTTCACATTCATGGATAACCTGTGCAATAGTGTTCATAGGTAAGTCCACCCCTCGATCACGAGCCCATTTGTATGTTGCATCTCTTCCTGGATGACCTGAGGCATCATGGGCCCAGCGAGCCAGAAATTTTTCACCTTTTTGTTGCCAGTCTAAGTCCACTTGAGATATTCTGATCTTAGCAGCTTGATCTACCTGTTAGTTGTTTCGATGTTCTTCAGTAGCTCGACTCTTGGGTACATAGGCATCTACATGACGTACCTTTACAACCAAGTTTTCTTCCCAGGTGGCAATGTCTTGCCACAATGAGGCAGCCCAGATGGGTTTGCCTCTGCTCTGCCAGTTACTCTGCTTCCATTGCTGCAGCCACCCCCACAGAGCATTTGCCACCATCCAAGAGTCAGTATAGAGATAGAGCACTGGCCACTTTTCTCGCTCAGCAATATCTAGAGCCAGCTGGATAGCTTTCACCTCTGCAAACTGACTCGATTCGCCTTCCCTTTCAGCAGCTTCTGCAACTCGTCGTGTGGGACTCCCCACGGCAGCTTTCCACCTCCGATGTTTCCCTACAAGACAACAGGACCCCTCAGTGAACAGGGCATATTGCTTCTCATTGTCTGGCAGTTCATTGTACGGTGGAGCCTCTTCCGCACATGTCACCTCTGCCTCTTCCGGTGACATTCCAAAGTCTTTACTTTCGGGCCAATTGGTGATCACTTCCAAGATTCCTGGGCGGTTAGGTTTCCCTATGCGAGCTTGTTGTGTGATCAATGCAATCCACTTATTCCATGTAGCGTCAGTTGCATGATGTGTAGAGGGAGCCTTTCCTTTAAACATCCAACCTAGTACCGGTAGTCGGGGTGCCAGGAGGAGCTGCAATTCAGTACCAATCACTTCGGAAGCAGCTCGAA
>WKFP01013649.1:5316-17550 GCA_011057875.1 Pterocles orientalis
GTTTCAGGAAACCTCTTACCTCTGCTTGTGCCTCATTTCCTGATCTAATCCCCAGCTCCCGGAGGGCAGAGAGGCGCCGCTGGCGCTCGCGGGGGTTTCGACTTTCCGTGTGCAGGCGAGTTCCCGCAAGAACCAACCTTCCATCCAAAATCCAGGCTTCGAGGCGGCCAAAAAACCCCCCTGGGAGGGCGATCCGGAGAGAGCATCCCCCTCCCCAGGGACCGGCTCGTCCCTTTCGGGATGCGGCGTCTCCATCTCCCGGCTTTTTTCCCTTGAAGGCAGGAGGATTCTGCAGCCTTGGCGAGGACGCCGGGGTTTTTCCAGCAATTATTTGGATTTTCTAGGAAATTCCAGCTGGAAAGAGGCTCGGAGGAGTTTGTTTAGTCGCTGAGGCTGGGTCTGGGTGGCTGACATCCCGCCGGTGCCGTCGCTGGAGTTGCTATTTTTGGCCATGGAGCATCTTCCAGCCCAGAGGGAGAACGGAGGTGACCCTGAAACCTCCAAATCCACCTGCTCCCCAAATCCCTCCTGCCCCACGCGCTCCATCCCCGCCCGGCAGCACAGTCAAGAAAATAACGTTAATTTATTAGACATCACTCACCCACAGCACCACTCGCAAACCCGACGCCGTTCGTCCTTCTCCGACCACGCTCACGCCTCGACGCCTTGGAGTAGAGTTAAAAAATAATTTTTTTTTCTTTTCCTTTTTTTTTTTAAATGCTACAAAGGTCCCATCCGACAGCAGACGTGCTCTCGCAGCAGAGGATGCTCGCGGCTGGTCCCCGGGGTGATGGGGACGGTGCAGCATCCTTGGCGAGCCGGGGGGTTTGTAAACAGTTCCTACACATCTAGGGCAGCCGTGGGGGGGATGCGAAGGGTTTTGTTGGGTTGGTTTTTTTTTTTCACAGTGAGCAAGACACGAGGCTGGGGTGGGTGCCCTCGCCGTGAGATTGGGGACCCTCTTCTTGGCGGTTTTGAGCGGCCAAGAGAGAGGAAAAAGAGGCGGATTGCCCCTGCGGCAGCGGTACCAGGAGCAGGGGAGTGGGAGGAAGAGTCCTGGAGGAAGAGCAGAGCTGGGTCATTTCTCCTTTTCTGGGTTTTTTCCCCCAGTTTCCTTCTCCAGCGTCTCCACGGCACGCCACGGCCTCGCATCCCTGCCTGTCCCGGGATCAATAAATAAAGGGGAGCGTCCAGGGGGGCAGGCACAGGAGGGAAGCCCCCCGCCCGCTATCTGACGGCGATGGACATCTTGGGCGTAGCGAAGAGCGGTTCGTTCAGAGGCGGCCAGGACACCTGCTGCTGGCTCAGCTCCTTCTCCAGCCTCTTGAAAAGTTTCTTGGAGGGTTTTTGGCGGCGCCATTTGCGGAGGCAGCCCAGCAAGCCGTGGTCCAGGGCGGTCTGCAGGAAAAATTTGGGGAGAATGGGTTTTGGGGGATGCTGGAGACCCCGAGGTGATGCCAAGGTGAGCCCTGCTCCCTCCGTGCCCTGGAAAGCGAGTTGCTTGGACAGACCCAAAAAGCCACCGTCTGTCACCAGTGCCCCCAGTGCCCACCCTGCGCTGACCCACCTCCAGCACGAAGGCGGCGAAGAAGTTGAGGGCGGCGATTCCCAGCAGCAGCAGCTTGAAATTCAAGTCGTCGATGGCCCGCAGCTTCAGGAGGGTTTTGGGGAAACCCAACGGGTAGAGAGTCAACCAGATCATGAGGCCAAAGAGGAGGACGAGGACCACCAAGAAGAGCACTGAGGGCGAGAAGGAAGAAGGTTGAGGAGGAGGATGAAGGTTTGAGGTCTGCCTTCATCCCCAGCATCATCCTCACCATTGGTGTAGAGCGGCTCCCGGAACGGGTACCCCTTGGACATGGCGACGGCCAGGACAAGGTACTGGAAGCCGGTGACGCAGAAGAGGACGGTGTTCTCATAGTTGGGCAGGTTTTGGGGAGCTGTCACCGTGCTGTTCAGCGGCACGTACCTGAGCCAGGCAGGGGAGGAGGAAGAGGGTGAGATGAAGTAAGAGGCAAGGAGAGGGTCTGTCCTGGGTTCAGCTGAGACAGTTAACTTTCTTCATACAAGCGGGTGAGAGGCTGTGTTTGGGATGTGTGCCGAGAAGAAAGCTGGTAACAGTGATGTTTAGAGTTGCTGCCAGGACAGTCAAGGTCGTTCCAGCTTCTCTCAGTGTCTGCAGGGGCAGGAGAAGCTGGGAGGGAGCACAGCCCCAGTTACTAGCCCAGGATTTGATCTGAGGTTCGGGACTGAGCCCCAAAGTGGCCGATGGTCTATTCCATAGCATACACGTCATGCCCAGTGTATAGGTGAGGACCCTCCCGAAGTTCGGCCCTTTTTGTTCCGGATCCCTTCTGCTCCAGGTCATCTCACTCCAGGTGGTCCCTTTCTCTGGGTC
This sequence comes from Pterocles orientalis, assembly GCA_011057875.1. Taxonomy (NCBI): domain Eukaryota; kingdom Metazoa; phylum Chordata; class Aves; order Pterocliformes; family Pteroclidae; genus Pterocles; species Pterocles orientalis. The sequence continues at coordinate 7,715 of WKFP01013649.1, forward strand.
ATCTCCCTCCCTCGGTCAGCTCTCGGTCTGGGACACTCAGGCACCTATCTCCGTTCTGTGAGGGTGCTTTCGGGACTCTCCCTGCTCCGGAATTGTTAGCTGGGAACGGGCTGAGCCTTGGCCATCGGGTGGTGAGCAGTGTCACTGTGTGTCACTCATTTGTATATATTATTATTTGTCAATATTGTTGTAGTTTAGTTATTAAATTGCTCTTATTTCAACCCACGAGCCCTTTTTTCCCTTCACCCCTTTAATTCTCTGCCCCATCCCCAGGAGGGTGAGCAAGCGGCTGCGTGGGGTTGCGTCCCAGCCCAGGGTAAAACCACCACAGGGTGGAAACGCCAAGATGTTCACTCCAAGGCAGCTGGATGCATCCTTGACGCCAACCAACGTTGGCCAAAGCCAAGGAGAAGCACCTGGGGCTCCGCTGTGATCCTCTGCGCCCTTCCCATCCCCGAACCCCCGCGACGGCGGGTCCCTTACCAGCTCTGCGAGACGGTGATGAAGTAAGTGAGGACTTGGACGGTGATGAGCAGAGCCGTCTGGAGGATCAGGCTGCCCAGCACCAGGACGCTGATCAACGCCCCTTGGGGACGTTCCACTCCCAGCTCCTGCGCAGGACCGGTGCGACCCATCAGCACGGCCACGGTGGTGGTGATGATGAGGTCGAAGAAGAGGAACTGGAAATCGCTCAGGTTGGTGTTGAGCTGGGAAGGAGGAAAGGGGCAGGATAGAACCCAGCTGGGACGAGGTGACCCTGGGCTAGTGGAAGGTCCCCAGCCCCGTGGCAGGGGTTTGGAACCAGATGATCTCCAAGGTCCCTTCCAAGCCAAACCATCCCATGATTCTATGTTCCCATGACCCAAACCCACCCCGTGAGCATCGCGGGTACTCGGGGAGCCGCAGAACTCACCGTGTAGAGCAGCAGCACGGACACGAACTGCACCAGGCTGTACAGCGCCATGTACTTAAAGACACCGAAGGAGGTGACCAGCGAGCACCTGCCCTCCCTGCAGAGAGGAACAGGCACTCGTCCACCGGCCATGACACCCGCCCTGGGCTGTCCCCAAGAGGGGACACCCCTTAGTCCCCCCACTTTGGTTCCCCCCCCCCCAAGGAGTTTCCCAGCAGCTCACCGGATGACGGTGGGCACGCACTGGATGTTGGCCAAGCGGGAGGTGAAGGGCGAAGCCACCGACGCCTCCGCCTCCGACAGCGAGATGCCCACGTCGGCCGCTTTCAGAGCCCCGCAGTCGTTGGCGCCGTCCCCGCACATCCCCACGCAGTAGCTGCGGCGAGAAAGGAGCCGATACGTCACGATAGGGTGGGGGGAAAAGGCTGCACTCCCATATTTTGGATAACCCCCCATCTGGGAGAGGCAGGATGCGATTTTGCGGCTCCGGCACATGAGGACAGAGCGCTGACCCCCCCCGCCATCCTCTGTCCCCTTCGCTTGGGGACAGAGGGACTCACTTCATCTCCTGCAGGCTGCACACCAGCTGAGTCTTCTGCTCGGGCGACATGCGGGCGAACACGGTGGCTCGGATGAGGATCTGCAAAAAGAAGGGAAGGCGCTGCGGTCGCATCGCAGCATCCTGCATCCCTGCGCACCCGGGAGGAGCACCGGGGATTTGGAGTTTTGCAGCTCAGCAGGACAGAGGGCATCTTGCAGCGAAAAAAAACCAACCCTCCGGGGATTTTATTACAAAGGTGCAAGGCTGCAGGGTGAAATCCCGACAAGGCAAACCGTGGTGAGGGGTTTCCCCGCTGCTGGGCTCACCTTCGGCAGCAGGTCGGGGAAGTGTTCGCAAACCACGGCGAAGGATTTGCCGTTGAGCGCGAAGTGGCAGGGCTGGAGCAAGCAGGCGTCCCGCTGGTGCAGACCCTGCCAAGGAAAACAACCCCTCCCGCTGCAGCCGGGGCTTCGGCTCGCGCTGAAAGCCCTGCGCCAGGGTCTGAGCCCAGCCAGAGAAGGGGGAGAAGCAGCATCCCCAAAACCTTGATTTTAGGAATATGATGAAAGAGTTGGGGGTGTGCAGCCTGGAGAAGAGAAGGCTCCGGGGAGACCTTCCAGCACCTTCCAGTGCTGAAAGGGGGCTACAGGAGAGCTGGGGGGGCTCTGGGTCAGGGGGTGCAGGGACAGGACCAGGGGAACGGTTTGAAGCTGGAAGAGGGGAGATGGAGATGAGATGTGAGGAAGAAATGTTTTCCTGTGCGGGGGGTGAGGCAGTGGCCCCGGTTGCCCAGAGCAGCTGTGGATGCCCCATCCCTGGAGGGGTTCAAGGCCAGGCTGGATGAGGCTTTGGGCAACCTGGGCTAGTGGGAGGTGTCCCTGCCCATGGCAGGGGGTGGCACTGGGTGGGCTGTAAGGTCCCTTCCCACCCAAACCATCCCATGATTCTACGATTTTGGATGAAAAGCTTGTAGGACTGAGCCCTTCATGCCAAGCCTGGAGCATGACCCGAGTTTGGGCAGTTTGGGTTTTACAAAACTCCCCAAAACGTTCCATCGGGACCCACCTCCGGCTGCTCCTCGCCCTGGGAGTGCTCGGCCAGGAGGAATTTGAGCGCGGCGGGTTTGTCGTGGCCGGGCGGGGAGGCGTTGACGAAGACCACCCGCTCCTTCTGCTCCACCATGCGGCAGCTCCGGGCCACGTTGACGGCTGTCAGCATGTTGTCCCCTGGCAGAAAGAGGCAGCGAGGGCTCAGTGACCACCAGCCGTGTTTGCTGGCCGGCGCTGGCAGGGCTTTGCAGGGCTGCGAGCCAAGAAGAGCGGCTCAAACCCAACGCGTCCCCTCTCCCAGCCAGCACAGGGCTCCCTTTGCTTCCCCATGGTTTGGGTGGAAAAAAAAAACTCCAAAAATCTTTCTGCCCTACCCTAAAGACAGGCAGTGGTTTCAAAGCCCGTCAGCGCTGCCTGCCTTGCTGCAAAACACCCAAAGGTGATTCCACATCCCCCCCATTTGCTGGGCAACTGGGGGTGCTCATGAAAAATCGGTATTTGTAGGATCAGCAGTAGAACAGGGAGCAGTTTTGCTGTTTTATCCACCCTCTCCAGGTTTGTGGGTTCACGCTACGTTAGTCTGAATGTCTCCGCACCCAACCAGCCACGAGCCCACCAGCAGGGATGCACAAAAACGGGGTGCAGGAGTCCTTGCCGTGCCCCCCAGATGCTCCAGGCATCCACCCCTTTCTGGTGTGGGGAAACCCTCCATCCCTTGCCCAACGCCAAGGGTTGCCCATGTCCCATCTCCTCCCCCAGGCTGGTGTCCCCACTCCCCTCCCTGGTGTCACCTGTCACCATGACGGGGCGGATGTTGGCGCTCCTCAGGAGGCGGATCACGGGCGCGGATTCGGGTTTGAGGACGTTTTTCATCACGAGGAAGCCCAGGAAGGTCAGGCTGCTCTCCACGGAGTCCCTGGGGGGATACAATGAGCTGGTCAACACGTGGCAGAGCGGCTCCATGGGTAAAAACAGCCAAAAATCCACCTGGGACGCAGCCAGCTATTGCTTCAGGTTTAATTCTTTGCAGGATGCTACAGGGCAGCCGAGCATCCCGCTCAAGGCTTGGAGCCAACATCGAAATGGCGAAAAAAAAGTTGTTGGGACCAACCTCGGGAGCTGCAGGGCTTCCTCGAAGGTCGTCACCGTGCTCAAGGGTTTGTAAGCCAGACCCAAGACGCGGAAACCATCCGTGGTGTAGTGTCGGAGCATCTGGGAGAAATCCGCGGGCACTGATGGCCGGGAGGAGAAAAGCGAGATCAGAACAAACCCAGGACGTGTAGACCCAACGATGGGAGCTGCAGTTCAAGCTCCCGAAGGGATGCTCATCCCTTCGATGATGCTCGAAGCTTCCGATGCTCATCCAGACTCCAACCCCCTTCCCCATCTCCTGGCTCCTATTTTCTTCCCCCCCTCCCATGCAGCTGGAGTTAATCCAGAGCAAACCGGGAACTGCCCGGCAGCATCGCCGAGGAGAATCCCAGCGTCGAGGGATGCAGAGCAATGCCGGAGCAGCAGGAGCGAGGACGAGGACAAGGACACATACCCGTGTCCCTCTGGCACAGGCTGGCCACCATCTCGGGCGCGCCCTTGGTGTAGACGTGGGCTGAGGCTTCGGCAGGCGGCTTCGCCACGACGCTCATCCTCTGCAAGGAGGAGGAGAAGGGGAACCGCCGGAGGATCCCCACGGGAGACTGGTGCTTCTGGGGAGGATGGGGAGAGGGGGTCAGGGTGTCCTGGGTTCAGCTGGGATGGTTTTTTCATAATAGCTCATAAGGGGCTGTGGTTTGGATTTGTGCGGAGAAGAAAGCTGGTAACAGTGATGTTTAGAGTTGTTGCCAGAACATTCAAGGTCGTTCCAGCTTCTCCCAGTCTCTGCAGGGGGAGGGGAAGCTGGGAGAGAGCACAGCCCCAGTTACTAGCCCAGGATTCGACCTTAGGTTTAGGACTGAGACCCCAATTGGCCAATGGCCTATTCCATGGCAGGCCCAGCATGGCCAGGAGAGAGGTGAGGGTCTGTCTGGAAGCTTGTCCCTTCTTGCTCTGGGTCAGCTCTCCTGGGCGGTCCCTTTCCCTGGATTGTCTCCCTCAGTGCTCAGTCTGGGACACACACTCGGGCTCTTATCTCCATTCCAGGATTGCAGTTTCAGGACTCTCCCTGCTCCGGGATAGTTAGCCAGGAACAGGCTGAGCCTTGGTCACAGGGCGGTGAGCAGTGTCACTGTGTGTCACTCATTTGTGTATTTGTAAATATTATTATTTTCAATATTATTGTAGCTGAGTTCTTAAATAGTTCTTAACTCACGAGTCTCTTTTCCCTTCACCCCTTTAATTCTCTCCCCCATCCTTGGGAGGGTGAGTGAGCGGCTGCGTGGGGTTGGCTCTCAGCCCAGGGTAAAACCATCACAGCCCCAGGCAGGGACGTCTCGGGAGGCAGAACCCCTCCAGGGGCTGTGACACCCAACAACCCTTTGGGGGTGCAGCCTCAGCAATACGGGGAACCCGAGGCACCCTGGTCCCCAGGACCTACCCTGTCTCGTGGTTGTTCTTCCTCAGGTGGAGGTTTCATCACAGCCAAGACCTTCGTCCCAAACTCCTGGAATGTAGGCAGCTCACCTTCCTCCTCCTCCATCATCTCCAGCCTCTAAAACCAAGACAGACGCTGAGATGCTAAAGCCCAGCCTGGCAAAACCCAAACCCTATCCACCCCCAAGACGGTTTGAAACATCTCAATACCCAACGTCGCCCACGCCTCGTCTTACCCAGCCAGTGGACTCCATCATCTTGAGGTCCACAGGGTCCCCGATGGGCTGTGCCCGCAGCAGCGTGACAGTGTGACAGGCTGCCAGGGAGTAGAGCAGGGGACCGGCGGGCAGGCAGCGGGGCTCGTGGATGATGGGCATGAAGTGGTTGTCCTCCAGTGGGACCACCCCCCAAATATCCAAACCTTCCTCCGTCAGGGTTCCTGTCTGCGGGGAGAACAACGGTGGGTCCAAGCCAGGCCCCCCAAGCTGGAAACCCCCCAGCACCACCCCAGGTTCACCTTGTCGAAGCAAACCAGGCGGATCTTCCCGCAGAGGTTGATGCGCGGAGGGCTGATGCAGAAGATCCCTTGTTTCTTCAACCTGTTCTGGGCATAGATGGTCCCCACCGTCATCGCAGCCGGGAGAGCAGGGGGCACAATGACGGTGACGAGGTCGAGGGCACGGATGATGATTTGTCCCACGGGGACCTGGCAGATGAGGAAGAAGAGGGGTGAGCATCCCAAAAGCCTTCAACCATCTCCACCATCGCTGGAGGGTTCACCAGCTCGGCCCTACCTGGTTTTTCACCAGGATGAGGATGCTGTAGAGCGTGCCGACAAAAGCTGTGCGGGAGGGAGAACGGGCTGGGATCAATAGTGGGGCCAACATTGTTTACACACATTGATTACTGAAAAAAAATCTCATTCATTAGTCACTCAGGTCCACGCCCTGCAGAGATAAAATACGGGAATTATATTTATCACATTTGGTGTTGTAAAGTTTAAGAACCTTCCCAAATAATTCTTTAGAAAGACGACGTTCTCTTTGCCTAAATCGCTGATGTATTTCTTTATCGATCTCAACAGCTTTGCTATCAAACGAAAGACGTGAGCTGCCAATGAAAGACTTTCTTTCATCTTTCACTAGAGACTCACAAAAAATTCAAGATTCTTGATGTTATTCAGATACCGAACATCCCACGCTGTAAAACATCGACAGGAGTGTCTGTACACGCTGGAGACGTTTCTACAGCTAAAGGAGATGTTTTTGTGTCACTGCTTTTCTGAACTTGGGTCACTAAGTAGAGCAAAGAAGCCCAAGGGTGGGTTCAACCATTTCCAAGGAGTTTGGCTGCTCCTGGCCATGCCTCCATGGCTCAGGACGTACCCAGGATGGCGAGGAACAGGACGAATTTCACGGCATCCTTGTAGAACTTGAAGCTGACGGGTTTGGGGTAGAGGATGGAGCTGATGAGATCCCCTTTGGCCGTGCAAAACCCTGCGGGATAGGGGCAGAAATGCAAAGTCACCGCTCCGAAGGAAGTGGATTTATCCCGGTTTTCCCCTCTGTGCCGCTACCTGTGCGGGTCACCACGGCCAAGACTTCTCTGCCCACGTAGGACTTGGCTTGGATGACCTGCGTCCCGCAGAACAGGGTGTGCCGCCGGTGCTCCTCGGGGGAATAGATGGTGGTGGCTGCCTGGCTGCCGGCCGAGAGAGGGGTCTTCATCACCGGGACGCTCTCCCCTGCGGTGAGGAAGATGATGGAGGGAGGTTGATCCTGGGTTCAGCTGGGACAGAGTTAACTTTCTCCACAGTAGCTCGTAAGAGGCTGTGTTTGGATTTGGGCTAAGAAGAAAGCTGGTAACAGTGATGGTTATGGTTGGTACCAGGACAGTCCAAGGTCTTTCCAGCTTCTCCACTGTGTGGGCACTGGAGAAGCTGGGAGGGAGCACAGCCCCAGTTACTAGTCTAGGATTTGATCTCAGGTTTAGGATTGAGACCCAAGTGGGCCAGTGGTCTATTCCACATCATGCCCTGCATGCCCAGGATAGAGGCGAGGACCCTCTGGAATCTTGGCCCTTTTGCTCCCGATCATCTCTTGCTCTGGGTCATCTCGCTCCAGGTGCTCCCTTTCCCTGGGTCATCTCCCTCCCTTGGTCAGCTCTTAGTCTGGGACACTCAGGCTCTTATCTCTGGGACTGCAGTTTCAGGACTCTCCCTGCTCCAGGATCGTTAGCTGGGAACAGGCTGAGCCTTGGCCATCGGGTGGTGAGCAGTGTCACTGTGTGTCACTCAATTGTATATGCGATTATTTTTCAATATTATTGTAGTTTAGTTATTAAATTGCTCTTATCTCAACCCACGAGTTTTTTTTCCCTTCACCCCTCTCATTCTCTCTCCCATTCCCGGGGGGTGAGCGAGTGGCTGCGTGGGGTTGCCTCCCAGCCAAGGGCAAAACCATCACAACCCCCCTGGTTGGTCCCCAACCAGCCTGTGTGGGAAGGTGCTGCCGTAGGGCCACCAAGATACAAACCTCATCCTCTCTCCCCAAAAATCCCCAGGAAAGGCGGGGTGCCGGGCTCTCACCCGTCAGCATGCTCTCGTTGACCATGCACTCGCCCGTCAGCAGCGCTGCGTCGCAAGGAACCAGCATCCCGTCGGCGGGGAGGCTGATGCAATCGCCCGGCACCAGGTCTGCAGAGCTCACCACTATCTCCTCTGGAAAAAAAAATTCGTGGTTGTGCTCAGACACATCATCCTGGCACCGTCCTGACTGGTTTTGTGCCATGGTGGGCATCACACCCACCTCCGCCGGGACGACGGACTCGGACGCCTACCGACATCTTGGCCATGTTCTGCAGTGTGGTACTTTGCTGCAAGGGAGGGAGAAGTTACAGCAACCCAAGGGCAGCTCAAAAAAAACAGCAAAGAATCCATCAAACGTGTCTTGAAGGCTCAGGACCATGGGTGAAGGAGAAGGAAACCTGCCCTAGCGCTGGAGGATGGGTTGTCCTCACCCAGCAGGGCTCAGAGGGAGGTCAGCATCAGCACAGAGGCTAAAGAGCATCAGAAAAGGGGTTGTTCTGCTCGAGCTGCTTGTCCCCCAAAAAGCTGCCACCAACCTTCCTTGTCTCGTAGAGGGACAGCCCCAAGGAGATGGTGGAGATGAGGAAGATGCAGGCAGCGTAGTAGTAATAGGCGTCGCAGACCCACAGCACGATGCTGAACACTTGGAAGATGTAGAAGGGGTTGAGCACCTGGAAAAAACCACGGAGAGACGAGGAGGGTTTGGGGGAAGAGCTGCCTCCAGCCCATCGTGGGACCTCCAGGCTCTTAAGGACCAACTGCTCAGGCAGAGGATGAGCTGGTCCTTCCCTGGGGCTGGACTAACTGGTTTCTCCCAAACCCTCCGTCCTTCCCAGTACGGTCCATCCTCCTGAGGATGCTCAGCACCTCTGCAGCTCTCTGGGGGTGCTCCCGGCTGAGCGAAGAGGCAGGATGGGACCCTGGGACCCTTCCACTGCTCTGCCTCCTCTGAGCCCTGCTTCTCCTAAAGTCCTCTGCTCCCAAGGGACCGCAAAGCCGTGAGGGACATGGAGCCCTGGGACAACTTGGTCGTTCGGAGCGCGACCCGGAGATGCACACCTCCTCCACCAGCAGCCTCGCGTAGGACTTGACCGGCACCTTGATGAGGTTGGGTCCGTAGATCTTCCTTCTGCAACGGGAGAGGAAAGCAAAGGGGAAGGAAATGCATGCGAAGGAAAAGCCGCATTTCCAACTTTTCCAACCCGGAGCCCAGTTACACGGCGAAGGCAAGCCAGGGCAATCCAGCCCACCGCTGTTTGAGGTCTGGTTGCAAGAAAATCCCCACACTCCAGAATTTTCTGGCCCCTGGAAAAGCCTTGTCCCCGCTCCCCGGGCATCCCACGACGCTGGGGGATCCCTACCTGGTGTTGTGGTCCTGCTGGTGGAGCCCAGCCCGGCAGAGATGGAGATCGGCGCAAGTCCAGCCTTCATCCAAGACGCTGGCGAGCCCAAAGGGAGAAAAAAAAAAACAAGTTAAAGTCAGCGGGAGCCTGGCCTGGCGGAACAAACACCGTGTCCCAGTCTTTGGTGACAAAAAAACCATCCTTTGGGAACGGGAGAGCATCTTGTTCCTCGGCATCCGCCGCAGCCCGCGGGTGCCAAGGAGCGGGAACAAAAGGGGCTCAGTTTGGGGAGCGGCTGCCAGAACGCTTTGCCCGGCTTCCTCTGCCCATGGAGACGGGAAATAACCTGGGGGGAGAGGCAGCGCAGCTTTTCCCGACCCGACGCCGCGGGGATGGTCTCCAGAGCCCAGGGAAAAGCTCTGGTGGGGTGATGGGACTGGGTCGGGATGATTTGGGGGGGATGAGGGGACAAGGGGAGCAGCAGAGAGGTTTGTCGTGGCGGGGGGGACAGAGAAATGCTGAAAGAGGGGAGGTTCAGGTGGGAAATCAGGAATATTTATTTTTTCCTGTGCGGGGGGTGAGGCAGTGGCCCAGGTTGCCCAGAGCAGCTGTGGGTGCCCCATCCCTGGAGGGGTTCAAGGCCAGGCTGGATGAGGCTTTGGGCAACCTGGGCTAGTGGGAGGTGTCCCTGCCCATGGCAGGGGGTGGCACTGGGTGGTCCCTTCCCACCCCAACCATCCCATAATTCTACGATTCTCAGCACCTGACTTTGCAGAACGCCTGCCGCCGTTCGATCCAGACATAGCGCATGCCCTCGAAGAGATAGTACCGCAAGACGTTCTTCTAAACAGAAGAAGGGGGGAAAAAAAAAAAAGGG
>WKFP01013650.1:10433-26604 GCA_011057875.1 Pterocles orientalis
CAGTGGTGACAGTACCAGGCTCTAAGGTCACCATCAATGTCACCCCTGAGCACACAGCGGTGGCAGTACCAGGCAATGACGTCACCATCAGTGTCACTCATGAGCACACAGCGGTGGAAGTACCAGGCAATGACGTCACCATCAGTGTCACTCATGAGGACACAGGCTGTGACGTTACCATCACTGTCACCCATGAGCTCACAGTGGTGGCAGTACCAGGCTGTGACGTCATCATCAGTGTCACCCCTGAGCACACAGTGGTGACAGTAATAGGCTCTAAGGTCACCATTAATGTCACCCTGAGCACACAGCGATGGCAGTGCCAGGCTGTGATGTCACCATCAGTGTCACCCATGAGCACACAGCGGTGGCAGTTATAGGCTGTGACGTCACCATTAGTGTTACAAATGAGCACACAGCGGTGGCAGGACAAGGCTGTGATGTCACCATCAATGTCACCCCAAGGAACACAGCAGTGACAGTACCAGGCTGTGATGTCATCATCAGTGTCACCCATGAGCACACAGGCTGTGATGTCACCATCAGTGTCACCCATGAGCACACAGCGTTGACAGTGCCAGGCTTTGACGTCACCATCAGTGTCACCCATGAGCACACAGCGGTGGCAGTACCAGGCTGTGACGTCACCATCAGTGTCACCCATGAGCACACAGCGGTGGCAGTGGCAGGCTGCGAGGTCACCATCAGTGTCACCCATGAGCACACAGGGGTGGCAGTGGCAGGCTGTGAGGTCACCATAAGTGTCACCCATGAGCACACAGCAGTGACACTGCCAGGCTGTGAGGTCACCATCAGTGTCACCCATGAGGACACAGCGGTGGCAGTACCAGGCTTTGACGTCACCATCAGTGTCACCCATGAGCACATAGCAGTGACAGTTACTCTGTGGTGACGGTGCCAGGCTGTGACGTCACCATTAGAGTCACACATGAGAATAGAGCGGTGGCAGGACCAGGCTGTGAGGTCAACATCAGTGTCACAAATGAGCACACAGCAGTGGCAGTACCAGGCTGTGACGTCACCATCACTGTCACCCATGAGCACTCAGCAGTGGCAGTACAAGGCTGTGAGGTCACCATCAGTGTCACAAATGAGCACACATCGGTGGCAGTGGCAGGCTGTGAGGTCACCATAAGTGTCACCCAAGAGCACACAGCAGTGACACTGCCAGTCTGTGAGGTCACCATCACTGTCACCCATGAGCACACAGCGCTGGCAGCACCAGGCTTTGAGGTCACCATCAGCGTCACCCGTGAGCACACAGCTGTGGCAGTATGGGGCTGTGATGTCACCATCAGTGTCACCCATGAGCACACAGCGGCGGCAGTGCCAGGCTGTGACGTCACGATTAGTGTCACCCATGAGCACACAGCGGTGACAGTGCCAGGCTGTGAGGTCACCATCAGTGTCACCCATGAGCACACAGCGGTAGCAGGACAAGGCTGTGATGTCACCATCAATGTCACCCCTAGGAACACAGCAGTGACAGTACCAGGCTGTGATGTCACCATCAGTGTCACCCATGAGGACACAGCGGTGGCAGTACCAGGCTTTGACGTCACCATCAGTGTCACCCATGAGCACACAGGCTGTGATGTTACCATCAGTGTCACCCATGAGCACACAGTGTTGACAGTGCCAGGCTTTGACGTCACCATCACTGTCACCCATGAGCTCACACTGGTGGCAGTACCAGGCTGTGACGTCATCACCAGTGTCACCCCTGAGCACACAGTGGTGACAGTACCAGGCTCTAAGGTCACCATCAATGTCACCCCTGAGCACACAGCGATGGCAGTTCCAGGCAGTGACGTCACCATTAGTGTAACCCATGAGCACACAGCGGTGACAATGCCAGGTTGTGAGGTCACCATCAGTGTCACCCATGAGCACACAGCAGTGACACTGCCAGGCTGTGAAGTCACCATCAGTGTCACCCATGAGCACACAGCGGTGGCAGCACCAGGCTGTGAGGTCAACATCAGTGTCACAAATGAGCACACAGAGGTGACAGTACCAGGCTGTGACGTCACCATCAGTGTCACCCATGAGCACACAGCGGTGGCAGTACCAGGCTATGAAGTCACCATCAGTGTCACCCATGAGCACATAGCGATGGCAGTGCCAGGCTGTGAGGTCACCATCAGTATCACCCATGAGCACACAGCGGTGGCAGTTCCAGGCTGTGACGTCACCATCACTGTCACACATGAACACACAGTGGTGACAGTACCAGGCTCTAAGGTCACCATCAATGTCACCCCTGAGCACACAGCGATGGCAGTGCCAGGCTGTGAGGTCACCATCATCATCACACATGAGGACACAGCGGTGGCAGTTCCAGGCTGTGACAACACCATCAGTGTCACCCATGAGCACACAGCGGTGGCAGAACCAGGCTTTGACGTCACCATCAGTGTCACCCATGAGCACAGAAGTTGTGATGTCACCATCAGTGTCACCCATGAGCTCACAGCGTTGACTGTGCCAGGCTTTGACGTCACCATCAGTGTCACCCATGAGCACAGAAGTTGTGATGTCGCCATCACTGTCACCCATGAGCTTACAGTGGTGGCAGTACCAGGCTGTGACGTCATCATCACTGTCACCCCTGAGCACACAGTGGTGACAGTAATAGGCTCTAAGTTCTCCATTAATGTCACCCCTGAGCACACAGCGATGGCAGTGCCAGGCTGTGATGTCACCATCATCATCACACATGAGGACACAATGGTGGCAGTTCCAGGCTGTGACGTCACCATTAGTGTCACCCAAGAGCACACGGCAGTTATACTGCCAGGCTGCGAAGTCACCATCAGTGTCACCCCTGAGCACATAGTGGTGGCAGTACCAGGCTATGACGTCAACATCAGTTTCACCCATGAGCACACAGCGCTGGCAGTACCAGGCTGTGAGGTCACCAACAGTCTCACCCATGAGCACACAGCGGTAGCAGTGCCACGCTGTGACGTCACCATCAGTGTCACCCAAGAGCACACAGCAGTGACACTGCCAGGCTGTGAAGTCACCATCAGTGTCACCCATGAGCACACAGCAGTGGCAGCACCAGGCTTTGAGGTCACCATATGTGTAACAAATGAGCACACAGAGGTGACAGTACCAGGCTGTGAGGTCACCATCAGTGTCACCCATGAGCACACAGCGGTGGCAGTACCGGGCTATGACGTCACCATCAGTGTCACCCATGAGCACACAGCGGTGACAGTACTAGGCTGTGATGTCACCATCAGTGTCACCCATGAGCACACTGCGGTGGCAGTTCTAGGCTGTGACGTCACCATTAGTGTCACAAATGAGGACACAGCGTTGCAGGACAAGGCTGTAATGTCACCATCGATGTTACCCCAAGGAACACAGCAGTGACAGTACCAGGCTGTGATGTCACCATCAGTGTCAACCATGAGGACACAGCGGTGGCAGTACCAGACTTTGACGTCACCATCAGTGTCACCCATGAGCACACAGGCCGTGATGTCACCATCAGTGTCACACATGAGCACACAGTGTTGACAGGGCCAGGCTTTGAGGTCACCATCAGTGTCACACACGAGCACACAGCGGTGGCAGGACAAGTCAGTGACGTCACCATCACTGTCACTCATGAGCACACAGTGGTGACAGTACCAGGCTCTAAGGTCACCATCAATGTCACCCCTGAGCACACAGCGATGGCAGTGCCAGGCTATGAGGTCACCATCAGTGTCACCCATGAGCACTCAGCGGTGACAATGCCAGGTTGGGAGGTCACCATCAGTGTCACCCATGAGCACACAGCGGTGGCAGTACCAGGCTGTGATGTCACCATCAGTGTCACTCATGAGCATACAGCGGTGGAAGTACCAGGCTGTGAGGTCACAATCAGTGTCACACAGGGGAACACATCGTTGGCAGTGCCAGGATGTGAGGTCACCATCAGTATCACCCATTAGCACACAGCGTTGGCAGTACCAGGCTGCGATGTCACCATCAGTGTCACCCATGAGCACATAGCGGTGACAATGCCAGACTCTGAGATCAACATCGTTGTCACCCATGAGCACACAGCAGTGGCAGTACCAGGCTATGAGGTCACCTTCAGTGTCACCCATGTGCACACAACGATGAAAGAGCCAGGCTGTGACGTCACAATCAGTGTCACCCACGAGCACACAGCGATGCCAATGGCAGACTGTGAGATCACCATCAGAGTCACCCCTGAGCACACATCGGTGGCAGTACCAGGCTGTGAGGTCACCATCAGTGTCACCCAAGAGCACACAGCAGTGACACTGCCAGGCTGTGAGGTCACCATCAGTGTCACCCATGAGCACACAGTGGTGACAGTTCCAGGCTGTGAGGTAACCATTAGTGTCACTCATGAGCACACAACGGTGAAAGTGCCAGGCTGTGACATCACCATCAGTGTCAGCCATGAGCACACAGCGGAAGCAGTGCCAGGCTGTGAGGTCAACATCAGTGTCAAAAATGAGCACACAGAGGTGACAGTACCAGGCTGTGACGTCACCATCAGTGTCACCCATGAGCACATAGCGATGGCAGTGCCAGGCTGTGAGGTCACCATCAGTGTCACCCATGAGCACACAGCGGTGTCAGTACCAGGCTGTGACGTCACCATCACTGCCACCCATGAGCACACAGTGGTGACAGTACCAGGCTCTAAGGTCACCATCAATGTCACCCCTGAGTACACAGCGATGGCAGTGCCAGGCTGTGAGCTCACCATCATCAGCACAACTGAGGACACAGCGGTGGCAATTCCAGGCTGTGACGTCACCATTAGTGTCACCCATGAGCACACAGCGGTGGTAGTGCCAGGCTGTGAGTTCACCATCAGTGTCGCCCATGAGCACACAGCGGTGGCAGTACCAGGCTGTGATGTCACCATCAGTGTCACCCATGAGCATACAGCGGTGGAAGTACCAGGCTGTGAGGTCACAATCAGTGTCACACAGGGGAACACATCTTTGGCAGTGCCAGGCTGTGAGGTCACCATTAGTATCACCCATTAGCACACAGCGTTGGCAGTACCAGGCTGTGAGGTCACCATCAGTGTCACACATGAGGACACAGTGGTGGCAATGGCAGACTGTGAGATCACCATCAGCGTCACCCATGAGCACACAGCGGTGGCAGTACCAGGCTATGAGGTCACCATCAGTGTCACCCATGAACACACAGCGGTGGCAATGGCAGACTGTGAGATCACCATCAGAGTCACCCCTGAGCACACATCGTTGGCAGTACCAGGCTGTGACGTCACCATCATTGTCACCCATGAGCACTCAGCGGTGGCAGTACCAGGCTGTGAGGTCACCATCAGTGTCACCCATGAACACACAGCGGTGGCACTGGCAGGCTGTGAGGTCACCATAAGTGTCACCCAAGAGCACACATCGGTGGCAGTACCAGGCTGTGATGTCACTATCCATGTCACCACTGAGAAAACAGCAGTGACAGTACCAGCCTGTGACGTCACCATCAATATCACCCATGAGTACTCAGCGGTGCCAGTACCAGGCTGTGATGTCACCTTCAGTGTCACCCATGAGGACACAGCGGTGGCAGTAACAGGCTTTGACGTCACCATCAGTGTCACTCATGAGGACACAGGCTGTGACGTTACCATCACTGTCACCCATGAGCTCACAGTGGTGGCAGTACCAGGCTGTGACGTCATCATCAGTGTCACCCCTGAGCAAACAGTGGTGACAGTAATAGGCTCTAAGGTCACCATTAATGTCACCCTGAGCACACAGCGATGGCAGTGCCAGGCTGTGATGTCACCATCATCATCACACATGAGGACACAATGGTGGCAGTTCCAGGCTGTGACGTCACCATTAGTGTCACCCAAGAGCACACGGCAGTTATACTGCCAGGCTGCGAAATCACCATCAGTGTCACCCGTGAGCACACAGCGGTGGCAGTACCAGGCTATGACGTGAACATCTGTTTCACCCATGAGCACACAGCGCTGGCAGTACCAGGCTGTGAGGTCACCAACAGTCTCACCCATGAGCACACAGCGGTAGCAGTGCCAGGCTGTGATGTCACCATCAGTGTCACCCATGAGCACACTGCGGTGGCAGTTCTAGGCTGTGACGTCACCATTAGTGTCACAAATGAGGACACAGTGGTGGCAGGACAAGGCTGTAATGTCACCATCAATGTTACCCCAAGGAACACAGCAGTGACAGTACCAGGCTGTGATGACACCATCAGTGTCAACCATGAGGACACAGCGGTGGCAGTACCAGGCTTTGACGTCACCATCAGTGTCACCCATGAGCACACAGGCTGTGATGTCACCATCAGTGTCACCCATGAGCACACAGCGTTGACAGTGCCAGGCTTTGACGTCACCATCAGTGTCACCCATCAGCACACAGCGGTGGCAGGACAAGTCTGTGACGTTACCATCACTGTCACCCATGAGCTCACAGTGGTGTCAGTACCAGGCTGTGACGTCATCATCAGTGTCACCCCTGAGCACACAGTGGTGACAGTAATAGGCTCTAAGGTCACCATTAATGTCACCCTTGAGCACACAGCGATGGCAGTGCCAGGCTGTGATGTCACCATCATCATCACACATAAGGACACAATGGTGGTAGTTCCAGGCTGTGACGTCACCATCAGTGTCACCCAAGAGCACACGGCAGTTATACTGCCAGGCTGCGAAGTCACCATCAGTGTCACCCATGAGCACACAGCGGTGGCAGTACCAGGCTATGACGTCACCATCTGTTTCACACATGAGGACACAGCGGTGGCAGTACCAGGCTGTGAGGTCACCAACAGTCTCACCCATGAGCACACAGCGCTGGCAGTACCAGGCTGTGAGGTCACCAACAGTCTCACCCATGAGCACACAGCGCTGGCAGTACCGGGCTATGACGTCACCATCAGTGTCACCCATGATCACACAGCAGTGGCAGACTGTGAGATCACCATCACTTTCACCCATGAGCACTCCGCGGTGGCAGTAGCAGGCTGTGATGTCACCATCAGTGTCACCCATGAGCACACAGCGGTGGCAGTGCCAGGCTTTGACGTCACCATCAGTGTCACCCATCAGCACACAGCGGTGGCAGGACAAGTCTGTGACGTTACCATCAGTGTCACCCATGAGCTCACAGTGGTGTCAGTACCAGGCTGTGACGTCATCATCAGTGTCACCCCTGAGCACACAGACTGTGACGTCACCATTAGTGTCACAAATGAGGACACAGCGGTGGCAGGACAAGGCTGTGAGGTCACCATCAATGTCACCCATTAGCACACAGCGTTGGCAGTACCAGGCTGTGAGGTCACCATCAGTGTCACACATGATGACACAGTGGTGGCAGTGCCAGGCTGCGATGTCATCATCAGTGTCACCCATGAGCACATAGCGGTGACAATGCCAGACTCTGAGGTCAACATCGTTGTCACCCATGAGCACACAGCAGTGGCAGTACCAGGCTATGAGGTCACCTTCAGTGTCACCCATGTGCACACAACGGTGAAAGTGCCAGGCTGTGACGTCACCATCAGTGTCACCCACGAGCACACAGGGGTGGCAGTACCAGGCTATGACGTCACCAACAGTGTCACCCATGAGCACACAGCGATGCCAATGGCAGACTGTGAGATCACCATCAGAGTCACCCCTGAGCACACATCGGTGGCAGTGCCAGGCTGTGAGGTCACCATCAGTGTCACCCATGAGCACTCAGCGGTGGCAGTACTAGACTGTGATGTCACCATCAGTGTCACCCATGAGCACACTGCGGTGGCAGTTCTAGGCTGTGACGTCACCATTAGTGTCACAAATGAGGACACAGTGGTGGCAGGACAAGGCTGTAATGTCACCATCAATGTTACCCCAAGGAACACAGCAGTGACAGTACCAGGCTGTGATGTCACCATCAGTGTCAACCATGAGGACACAGCGGTGGCAGTACCAGGCTTTGACGTCACCATCAGTGTCACCCATGAGCACACAGGCCGTGATGTCACCATCAGTGTCACACATGAGCACACAGCGTTGACAGGGCCAGGCTTTGAGGTCACCATCAGTGTCACACACGAGCACACAGCGGTGGCAGGACAAGTCAGTGATGTCACCATCACTGTCACCCATGAGCTCACAGTGGTGGCAGTACCAGGCTGTGACGTCATCATCAGTGTCACCACTGAGCACACAGTGGTGACAGTACCAGGCTCTAAGGTCACCATCAATGTCACCCCTGAGCACACAGCGGTGGCAGTGCCAGGCTATGAGGTCACCATCAGTGTCACCCATGAGCACTCAGCGGTGGCAGTACCAGGCTGTGATGTCACCATCAGTGTCACCCATGAGCACACTGCGGTGGCAGTTCTAGGCTGTGACGTCACCATTAGTGTCACAAATGAGCACACAGCGGTGGCAGGACAAGGCTGTAATGTCATCATCAATGTTACCCTAAGGAACACAGCAGTGACAGTACCAGGCTGTGATGTCACCATCAGTGTCAACCATGAGCACACAGCGGTGGCAGTTCTAGGCTGTGACGTCACCATTAGTGTCACAAATGAGCACACAGCGGTGGAAGGACCAGGCTGTGATTTCACCATCAATGTCACCCCAAGGAACACAGCAGTGACAGTACAGGGCTGTGATGTCACCATCAGTGTCACCCATGAGGACACAGCGGTGGCAGTACCAGGCTTTGATGTCACCATCAGTGTCACCCATGAGCACACAGGCTGTGATGTCACGATCAGTGTTACCCATGAGTACACAGCGTTGACAGTGCCAGGCTTTGACGTCACCATCAGTGTCTCCCATGAGCACACAGCTTTGGCAGGACAAGTATGTGACGTCACCATCACTGTCACCCATGATCTCACAGTGGTAGCAGTACCAGGCTGTGACGTCATCATCAGTGTCACCCCTGAGCACACAGTGGTGACAGTACCATGCTCTAAGGTCACCATTAATGTCACCCCAGAGCACACAGCGATGACAGTTCCAGGCTGTGATATCACCATCATCATCACACATGAGGACACAATTGTGGTAGTTCCAGGCTGTGACGTCACCATCAGTGTCACCCAAGAGCACACGGCAGTGACACTGCCAGGCTGTGAAGTCACCATCAGTGTCACCCATGAGCACACAGCGGTGGCAGCACCAGGCTGTGAGGTCACCAACAGTCTCACCCATGAGCACACAGCGCTGGCAGTACCAGGCTGTGAGGTCACCAACAGTCTCACCCATGAGCACACAGCAGTAGCAGTGCCAGGCTGTGAAGTCACCATCAGTGTCACCCATGAGCACACTGCGGTGGCAGTTCTAGGCTGTGACGTCACCATTAGTGTCACAAATGAGCACACAGCGGTGGCAGGACAAGGCTGTAATGTCACCAACAATGTTACCCTAAGGAACACAGCAGTGACAGTACCAGGCTGTGATGTCACCATCAGTGTCAACCATGAGGACACAGCGGTGGCAGTACCAGGCTTTGACATCACCATCAGTGCAACCCATGAGCACACAGCGGTAGCAGTTCCAGGCTGTGACGTCAAAACCAGTGTCACCCAGGACCACACAGCAGTGACACTGCCAGGCTGTGAAGTCACCATCAGCGTCACCCATGAGCATTCAGCGGTGGCAGTACCAGGCTGTGAGGTCACCATCAGTGTCAACCATGAGCACACAGCGGTGCCAGCACCAGGCTGTGAGGTCAACATCAGTGTCACAAATGAGCACACAGAGGTTACAGTACCAGGCTGTGACGTCACCATCAGTGTTACCCATGAGCACACAGCGGTGGCAGTACCAGGCTATGAAGTCACCATCAGTGTCACCCATGAGCACACAGCGGTGGCAATGGCAGACTGTGAGATCACCATCAGCGTCACCCCGGAGCACACAGCGGTGGCAGTACCAGGCTGTGACGTCACCATCGCTGTCACCCATGAGTACACAGCGGTGGCAGTACCAGGCTGTGAGGTCACCAACAGTCTCACCCATGAGCACACAGCGCTGGCAGTACCAGGCTGTGAGGTCACCATCAGTGTCACCCATGAGCACACAGCGGTGGCAGTACCAGGCTGTGAGGTCACCATCAGTGTCAGCCATGAGCACACAGCGATAGCAGTGCCAGGCTGTGACGTCACCATCAGTGTCACCCAAGAGCACACAGCGGTGGCAGTGCCAGGCTGTGAAGTCACCATCACTGTCACCCATGAGCACACAGCAGTGGCAGCACCAGGCTGTGAGGTCACCATCTGTGTCACCCATGAGCACACAGCGGTGGCAGTACCAGGCTTTGACGTCACCATCAGTGTCACCCATGAGCACACAGGCAGTAGATGAGTCACCATCAGTGTCACCCATGAGCACACAGCGGTGGCAGTGCCAGGCTGTGACGTCACCATCACTGTCACCCATGAGCACTCAGCGTTGGCAGTACCAGGCTGTGACGTCACCATCAGTGTCACCCATGAGCTCACAGCGGTGGCAGTACCAGGCTGTGACGTCATCATCAGTGTCACCCCTGAGCACACAGCGGTGGCAGGACAAGGCTGTAAGGTCACCATTAATGTCACCCCTGAGCACACAGCCATGGCAGTGCCAGGCTGTGATATCACCATCATCATCACACATGAGGACACAATTATGGTAGTTCCAGGCTGTGACGTCACCATCAGTGTCACCCAAGAGCACACGGCAGTTACACTGCCAGGCTGTGAAGGCACCATCAGTGTCACCCATGAGCACACAGCGGTGGCAGCACCAGGCTGTGAGGTCACCAACAGTCTCACCCATGAGCACACAGCGACGGCAGTGCCAGGCTATGAGGTCACCATCAGTGTCACCCATGAGCACTCAGCGGTGACAATGCCAGGCTGTGAGGTCACCATCAGTGTCACCCATGAGCACACAGCGGTGGCAGTACCAGGCTGTGATGTCACCATCAGTGTCACCCATGAGCATACAGCGGTGGAAGTACCAGGCTGTGAGGTCACAATCAGTGTCACACAGGGGAACACATCATTGGCAGTGCCAGGCTGTGAGGTCACCATCAATATCACCCATTAGCACACAGCGTTGGCAGCACCAGGCTGTGAGGTCACCATCAGTGTCACACATGAGGACACAGTGGTGGCAGTGCCAGGCTGCGATGTCACTATCAGTGTCACCCATGAGCACATAGCGGTGACAATGTCAGACTCTGAGGTCAACATCGTTGTCACCCATGAGGACACAGTGGTGACAGTTCCAGGCTGTGAGGTAACCATCAGTGTCACTCCTGAGCACACAGCAGTGGCAGTACCAGGCTATGAGGTCACCTTCAGTGTCACCCATGTGCACACAACGGTGAAAGTGCCAGGCTGTGACGTCACCATCAGTGTCACACATGAGCACACAGTGGTGGCAGTACCAGGCTATGACGTCACCATCAGTGTCACCCATGAGCACACAGCGATGGCAATGGCAGACTGTGAGATCACCATCAGAGTCACCCCTGAGCACACATCGGTGGCAGTACCAGGCTGTGAGGTCACCATCAGTGTCACCCAAGAGCACACAGCGGTAGCAGTGCCAGGCTGTGACTTCACCATCAGTGTCACCCAAGAGCACACAGCAGTGACACTGCCAGGCTGTGAAGTCACCATCAGTGTCACCCATGACCACAAAGAGGTGGCAGCACCAGGCTTTGAGGTCAATATCAGTGTCACCCATGAGCTCACAGCGGTGGCAGTACCAGGCTATGACGTCACTATCAGTGTCACACATGAGCACACAGCGGTGGCAATGGCAAACTGTGAGATCACCATCAGCGTCACCCATGAGCACACAGCGGTGGCATTACCAGGCTGTGACCTCACCATCACTGTCACCCATGAGCACACAGTGGTGGCAGTACCAGGCTGTGAGGTCACCATCAGTGTCACCCATGAACACACAGCGGTGGCACTGGCAGGCTGTGACGTCACCATAAGTGTCACCCAAGAGCACACAGTGGTGGCAGTACCAGGCTGTGATGTCACCATCAATGTCACCACTGAGAAAACAGCAGTGACAGTACCAGCCTGTGACGTCACCATCAATGTCACCTATGAGTACTCAGCGGTGGCAGTGCCAGGCTGTGAGTTCACCATCAGTGTCACCCGTGAGCACACAACGGTGACAGTGCCAGGCTGTGACGTCACCATCAGTGTCACCCATGAGCACACAGCTGTAGCAGCACCAGGCTGTGACTTCACCATCAGTGTCACGCAAGAGCACACAGCAGTGACACTGCCAGGCTGTGAAGTCACCATCAGTGTCACCCATGAGCACACACCGGTGGCAGCACCTGGCTGTGAGGTCACCATCAGTGTCACCCATGAGCACACAGCGGTAGCAGTGCCAGGCTGTGAAGTCACAATCAGTGTCAAACATGATCACACAGCAGTGGCAGTGGCAGACTTTGAGATCACCATCAATATCACCCCAAGGAACACAGCAGTGACAGAACAAGGCTGAGATGTCACCATCAGTGTCAAACATGAGGACACAGCGGTGGCAGTACCAGGCTTTGACGTCACCATCAGTGTCACCCATGAACACAGAGGCTGTGATGTCACCATTAGTGTCACTCATGAGCATACAGCGTTGACAGTGCCAGGCTTTGACGTCACCATCAGTGTCACCCATGAGCACAGAGGCTGTGATGTCACCATCAGTGTCACCCATGAGCTCACAGTGGTGGCAGTACCAGGCTGTGACGTCATCATCAGTGTCACACCTGAGCACACAGTGGTGACAGTACCAGGCTCTAAGGTCACCATCAAGGTCATCCCTGAGCACACAGCGATGGCAGTGCCAGGCAGTGAGGTCACCACCATCATCACACATGAGGACACAGCGGTGGCAGTTCCAGGCTGTGACGTCAGCATTAGTGTCACCCATGAGCATTCAGCGGTGACAATGCCAGGTTGTGAGGTCACCATCAGTGTCACCCATGAGCACACAGCGGTGGCAGTACCAGGCTTTGACGTCACCATCAGTGTCACCCATGAGGACACAGGGTGTGATGTCACCATCAGTGTCACCCATGAGCACACAGCGTTGACAGTGCCAGGTTTTGACGTCACCATCAGTGTCACACATGAGCACACAGCAGTGGCAGGACAAGTCTGTGACGTCACCATCACTGTCACCCATGAGCTCACAGTGGTGGCAGTACCAGGCTGTGACGTCATCATCAGTGTCACCCTTGAGCACACAGTGGTGATAGTACCAAGCACTAAGGTCACCATTAATGTCACCCCTGAGCACACAGCGGTGGCAGTACCAGGCTATGACGACACCATCAGTGAAACCCATGAGCACACGGCAGTTACACTGCCAGGCTGTGAAGTCACCATCAGTGTCACCCATGAGCACACAGCGGTGGCAGTACCAGGCTATGACGTCACCATCAGTGTCACCCATGTGCACACAGGCTGTGATGTCACCATCAGTGTCACCCATGAGCACACAGCAGTAGCAGGACAAGTCTGTGACGTCACCATCACTGTCACACATGAGCTCACAGTGGTGGCAGTACCAGGCTGTGACGTCATCAGCAGTGTCACCCCTGAGCACACAGTTGTGACAGTACCAGGCATTAAGGTCACCATTAATGTCACCCCTGAGCACACAGTGATGGCAGTACCAGGCTATGAGGTCACCATCATCATCACACATGAGCACACAGCGGTGGCAGTTCCAGGCTGTGACGTCACCATCAGTGTCACCCAAGAGCACACAGCAGTGACACTGCCAGGCTGTGAAGTCACCATCAGTGTCACCCTTGAGCACACAGTGGTGGCAGCACCAGGCTGTGAGGTCAACATCAGTGTCACAAATGAGCACACAGAGGTGACAGTACCAGGCTGTGAGGTCACCAACAGTCTCACCCATGAAGCACACAGCGATGGCAGTACCAGGCTGTGAGGTCACCATCAGTGTCACCCGTGAGCACACAACGGTGACAGTGCCAGGATGTGAGGTCACCATCAGTGTCACCCATGAGCACACAGTGGTATCAGTGCCAGGCTGTGAGGTCACCATCAGTGTCACCCATGAGAAAACAGCGCTGGCAGGACAAGGCTGTGATATCACCATCAATGTCACCCCTAGTAACACAGCAGTGACAGTACCAGGCTGTGATGTCACCATCAGGGTCACCCATGAGCACACAGCGGTGGCAGTACCGGGTTATGACGTCACCATCAGTGTCACAAATGAGCACACAACGGTGGCAGTGGCAGACTGTGAGATCACCATCATCGTCACCCATGAGCACACAGCGGTGGCAGTACCAGGCTGTGACGTCACCATCTCTGTCACCCATGAGCACTCAGCAGTGGCAGTACCAGTCTGTGAGGTCACCATCAGTGTCAACCGTGAGCACACAGCGGTGGCATTTCTAGGCTGTGACGTCACCATTAATGTCACAAATGAGCACACAGCGGTGGCAGGACAAGGCTGTGATGTCACCATCAATGTCACCCCAAGGAACACAGCAGTGTCAGTACCAGCCTGTGATGTCACCATCAGTGTCACCCATGAGGACACAGCGGTGGCAGTACCAGGCTTTGACGTCACCATCACTGTCACCCATGAGCACACAGCGGTGGCAGGAGAAGTATGTGACGTCACCATCACTGTCACTCATGATCTCACAGTGGTAGCAGTACCAGGCTGTGACGTCATCATCAGTGTCACCCCTGAGCACACAGTGTTGACAGTACCAGGCTCTAAGGTCACCATCAATGTCACCCCTGAGCACACAGCGATGGCAGTGCCACGCTTTGAGGTCACCATCATCATCACACATGAGGACACAATGGTGGCAGTTCCAGGCTGTGACGTCACCATTAGTGTCACCCATGAGCACACAGCAGTGGCAGTACCGGGCTATGATGTCACCATCAGTGTCACCCATGAGCACACAGCGGTGGCAGTGGCAGACTGTGAGATCACCATCAGCCTCACTCATGAGCACACAGCGGTGGCAGTACCAGGCTGTGAGGTCACAATCAGTGTCACCCAGGGGCACACATCGGAGGCTGTGCCAGGCTGTGAGGTCACCATGATTGTGAACCATGAGCACACAGCAGTGACACTGCCAGGCTGTGAGGTCTCCATCAGTGTCACCCATGAGCACACAGCTGTGGCAGTACCAGGCTGTGAGGTCACCATCAGTGTCACCCATGAGCACACAGCGATGGCAGTACCAGGCTGTGATGTCACCCTAAATGTCACCCCTGAGAACACAGCAGTGACAGTTCCAGGCTGTCAGGTCACCATCAGTGTCACCCATGAGCACACAGCGGTGGCAGTGCCAGGGTGTGAGGTCACCATCAGTGTCAGCCATGAGCGCACAGCGGTGGCACTGGCAGGCTGTGAGGTCACCATCAGTGTCACCCATGAGCACACAGTGGTGGCAGTACCAGGCTGTGATGTCACCATCAATGTCACCCCGGAGAAAACAGCAGTGACAGTTCCAGGCTGTTAGGTCACCATTAGTGTCACGCATGAGCACACAGCTTTGGCAGTGCCAGGCTGTGAGGTCACCATCAGTGTCACCCATGAGCACATAGTGGAGGCAGTACCAGGCTGTGACGTCACCATCAGTGTCACCCATGAGCACACAGCGGTGGCAGTACCAGGCTCTGACGTCACCATCAGGATCACACATGAGCACACTGTGGTGGCAGTGGTAGGCTGTGAGGTCACCATTGGTGTCACCCAAGAGCACCCAGCAGTGACACTGCCAGGCTGTGAGGTCACCATCAGTGTCACCCATGAGCACACAGCTGTAATAGTACCAGGCTGTGACGTCACCATCAGTGTCACCCATGAGCACACAGCGGTGGCAGTACCAGGTTATGACGTCACCATCAGTGTCACCCATGAGCACACAGTGGTGGCAGTACCAGGCTATGAGGTCGCCATCATCATCACACATGAGCACACAACGGTGGAAGTTCCAGGCTGTGAGATCACCATCAGCGTCACCCCGGAGCACACAGCGGTGGCAGTACCAGGCTGTGACGTCACCATCGCTGTCACCCATGAGTACACAGCGGTGGCAGTACCAGGCTGTGAGGTCACCAACAG
>WKFP01013651.1:13910-41327 GCA_011057875.1 Pterocles orientalis
ATCCCCCCCCCTCGCACCGCTGTCCCCTCTCCCCTGTGCTGCGGCCACACCCGCCCCCCCCCCGGGGCTGTCACCGTGCCCGGGGGGTCCCCGGGGGGGTCACACCCTGCCCGGTGCGGGGCTGAGCCCGGCAGCACCCCGGGAGGGGCGGGACCCCCGGCGATCCCCCCCGAGGGGGGGGCAGCCCCGGGCCCGATCCTGCTGCCCTGCCCTTCGCCGTGACCCGTGGCACCCACACGCTGGGGTCACCGTCACCCACCGCCCGGCCGGGCCACTGTCACCCCCTGGGAGCTCCCCGGGGCTGGGGGGCGACGGGCTGGGCTGGGGGGGCAGAGAGAGACCCTGGCCCTGGGCCACCCCTCCAGTGGGAGCTGCATGAGGATGGTCAAGGTCACGTCCCCCAAAGGGACCCGGACCCCGGTGACAGGGACCCTCCCTGGAGGACAAACGGCCCCAGTGGCGTCACCGGGGAGCAGGACAGGGTGGGGGTGCACCCTGAGGACCCCCCGGGCTGGTGCCAGACCCCGAACCACACTCAGGGACGAGCCCCCACCGCCCTGGGAGCCCGGTGTGTCCCCAAGGCCCTGGGTACAGTCCCCTGTCCCCTCTGTGAGCAGCCTGGGGGGACACGGGCAGAGCCGGGGGCCGGTGCTGAGCCCAGCGCCGACGTGGCGCAGCTCCTGATTCGAACCGAGCTCGCCTGTGCCCCCAGGAATCCCAAAAGAGAGAATCAGGAGAAATTTTATTTTTTATTTACAGGTGGGAAACACTCCCCCCGGCATCGTTACTTCAAGGGGATGAACCTGGAGGAGTGGGTGGCACCGATGCCCGGCCGACCGTGCTTCACGGGTTTGTAGGTGATGGAGAATTCCCCCAGGTAGTGACCGATCATTTCGGGCTGGAAAAGAAACGACAGATTTGTGTTAGATCCCCAAAATCCCCCAAAATTTGCCGGCACGGGGATGGGGTTGGAAATGTCCCTGAGCCACCGCGTTCGCGGTGGCTCAGGGACATTTCCAACCCCATCCCCGCGCCGGCAACAAGTGCTGCTGGATTTAATTCCAGGTGTCAGGAGAAAATGTTATTTAATCCCCCCAAAGATATCAGATCGCATCACCCCACACAGGTTATTCCACTCCTGAGAAAATTTCCGTTTCACCCGAAAGCGGCCCCGGCGCCGCCTCACCTTGATTTCCACCTGGTTGAAAGTTTTGCCGTTGTACAC
This sequence comes from Pterocles orientalis, assembly GCA_011057875.1. NCBI lineage: Eukaryota > Metazoa > Chordata > Aves > Pterocliformes > Pteroclidae > Pterocles > Pterocles orientalis. The sequence goes on from WKFP01013651.1 coordinate 15,136, forward strand.
GCCGACCATGCTGCCCACCATCTCGGGGAGGATGATCATGTCCCTCAGGTGGGTTTTTACCACCTCGGGCTTCTCCATGGGTGGTGCCTCTTTCTTGGCTTTGCGCAGGCGCTTCAGCAGCGAGTGTTGCTTACGCCGTAGCCCCCGGTTGAGACGCCGGCGCTGGCGGGCGCTGTACAGCTGCATCAGCTGCTCGCTGGAAGAAGGGATGGAGAGACCTGGAGCAACCCCGCAACGAGGCGTGACCCCTCGGGGGCTCTGAACAGACCCCGCAGAACCCCTCAGAACCCCGCTGGCTGCAGGGGTTTTAACCCAGCCCCCAGCCCAGGCTCTCACTAGGACATGTCGAGGAGCTGGTCCAGGTCCACTCCTCTGTAGGTGAATTTCCTGAAGGTTCGCTTCTTCTTCTGCTCCACCTCCGCCTGCAGCCGGCAGCGCCAGGGAGGAATAAAGGGACAGAGGGGGTGTCAGTGCCACCCAGACCCGCAGAGGGGGTGTCAGGGCCACACAGAGCCGCAGAGGGGGTGTCAGGGCCGCTCAGACCCGCAGAGGGGGTGTCAGCGCCACCCAGACCCACAAAGGGGGTGTCAGGGCCGCCCAGACCCGCAGAGGGGGTGTCAGGGCCGCCCAGACCCGCAGAGGGGGTGTCAGGGCCACCCAGACCCACAGAGGGGGTGTCAGGGCCGCCCAGACCCGCAGAGGGGGTGTCAGGGCCACACAGACCCACAGAGGGGGTGTCAGGACCGCCCAGACCCGTGCTCTCTCCCCGGCCACACGCCCGAGCCGCCCGCCGCTCCCTCCCGCCGCCAGCCCCAGCCCCGGGGACCCGCGCTCCCCCCGCACTGAGGCCTCTCCCGGCTGGGGCAGCCCCGACGCCGGCAGGGCCCAGGGGAGGCCGGTTCCCCGCCACCAGGGGAGAGGCCGGGCCGCCCTCGGTGGTCAGCGGCGCCCCCGGCCCCGCGCGGCCGCCCCCGCGGAGGATGGAGCCCGATTGCGGCCGCCGGCCTCCCCGCCCGCACCCACCATCTTGGCCGGGTCTCCTCGGAAAGGGCCGCGCTCGGGGCGGAAGCGGCGGATCTCGCGAGAGCGGCGGCGGGGCGGAAGGGGCGCGAAGCCCCGCCTCCTGCAGCCTCGGGCAGCGCTTCCGCCCTCAGTTCCCTTAAAGGGGCCGCGCCCTGAAGGAAGGAGGGGATGGAGTACAACGGGGGGTTTGCAGCAGGAAGGCCGGGGAGGGACAGAGCGTCCTCCCCCCCCAACCTGAGCCAGGACCCTCGTCCCCCGGGAAGCCCAAAGCCGGGAGCAGGGCCAGGAGCTCGCGGCAGAGCCCCAGGAGGAGAGGAGCTGCCCCGCAGTGGGACAGAGGAGCCTGCACCAGCTCTGAGCATCCGGCACCTGCCCCCCAGCCCTGCTCAGGCCACCAGCCTTCGTCCTTCAGCGACGGACCTTCATCTTCTGCTGCCTTCCTGCCTCCCGGGCAGCTGCTGGGGCTCCAGCTCCGAGCAGAGGGTTGCAGTGGGGACAGAAGCCACAGGCACGGCCACGGGGCTGTCACCCAAGGTGTCTCCTCCATCCCATGGCTCTCCCTCAGCCTCCGACCCCGTGCGGAGCCGAGGCAGGGCAGATGAGTGCCGGCTCACCTCGGCGCAGGTCGGTTGGGTTTGTCCCCGGAGTTTCCAGCAGGTTCTGCACTGAAGGCGTCACTCCACAGGTTTCATCCAAGAGCTTGGAGGGCAGCAGAGCAGCAACAACTTCATCTCCTTCCCTTCCACGTGCCGTTGAAGCACCACAGTTTTGTATTTTGCCCCTTTTCCACCGTTACAAACCAAACCTCCACGAGGTCAATGTGGCTGCACCACACCGAGGGCAGAGCACGGAGCTCCACCAGCGCAGAGCCGAGGATCCACCCTGAGCAGGACTGGTACCAACCAAACCCGCCACCGCAAAAAACCTCCAAACTGACCAAAGTCCTTCTGAGAGGAACCCGGTGACCTCCAGCAACAGCCCAACACACCCTGACCTTCAGATCCTGCTGCGCAGCACCACAGCTGCTCCCGCAGTCTCGAACCCTTGCAGCAGCAATCACCCCGTCCCGAGGAGCGAAGCTCCGTTAACAGCGACTAACGAGGGCAGAGGACTGACAAGCCAGACGCACACCCAGCAACACCAGCCCCGGGTAAGCAGTAGATCACGCCACCAGCAAGGTCACCCCTGGATGTGGGGAGCGGGGACAGACAAAGGGCACGTCCCTGGAGGCACACAGATCCAGGAGACGCCTCCACGCGCTCCCTGGAGCCGGAAGGATGCGAGGATGCATTTTTCAGGCGCCTGGACCCCTCAAGGGCAGATGAAGAGCAGCCACTCCACGTCCCTGCCACCAACACACCAACGAGCCGCCCGCAGCTCTGGCAACAGGCGCAGCAGCGGGTTTCGGAGCCCTTCACCCCCTCCAGCCCAACCCAGAGCCAACCACCGCTGCAACGGTTCAGCCCCAAACCCGCGCGAGCCGCCCCAGCCCCTCCATCCTCTCGGGGAGAGCTGCCGGGGGTTAACCAGCCCCAGGACCCGCCTGAGCCTGTACGCTGGGGTCCCGACAGGATTCCTACGGCTGCCAATTGATTTCTCATGAAAACACAAATTCACAAGAAAGTTTTTTTGTCCAAAGAAAAAAAAAAAATGGAGACAGGCTTGTGTTTCTAATCCAAATGTACTTCTCTTTATTCAAACCAGGGGTAATCACTGGTTAGTGCGAAATGCACCTAAACCTTTTGCCTGAGGGAAATCTACATCTTAACAAGGCCTCCGTTAACCCCTAATGAAATCCACAGAGGATTGGAAAGCGTTTGAAGCACAGATCTAACGCTGCGCTTCCTAAGTGACTCTGTGCGTCGACAAGTCTGCACCTGCCTTGTTACCAGCTCTACACCATCGGGTAACAACAGCAAAATACACTCAGTAGATTTCTTTGAACTCCCAGAGTTTCTGAACCATCCGCCCCACCACTAATGTCAGGAGTAAGGGGGTTGCAGCTTACCCTCACTTCCAACAGTGCTAACGGAAACCCTGTTTTAAATTAAAAAATAAGCCAGCATACATAGTAGAAAATTTCTCTTAAAAATTTCACAATCTGTAAATGTATATATTTTTTTTCTTTTAAACATAAAAGTTTACAATATACGGTAAAACAAAGGCTCAGGAAAAAAAATAATTTCAAAAAAAAGAAACCTGAAGTTTTGAATTAAAGCTGAAGACATTTTTAAAACCCTGTAGTTTGAACCAGTGACATTTTCTTTATTTGTGCTGATGGGTTAGAGAAAGGAAAATATTTAAAAACTGCAGTCCAAACACCCACAGCTTTGCCTTCAGAAGCCATCTTCCCCCACCCCCCGGAAAAAAAAAAAAAAATGTTGTTAGGTTTTTCTTCCATCAAGTATGTGATTGTCACAAGTTCAGAAGTCTGGGATTCCTGGGTTCAGCTGGTACCAGGCATCCCCGGGTGGACACAATTCCCTGATGGCCAGCCCGCGCTAGCGCCTGTAGGGGTGAAATCCTTGCACGTTATGGTTCTGTCCCCGTCCAAAACCGCTTCCTCCTGCGGGTGGGCCACTGGATGGCTGCACCGAGGGGCCTCCGTAGGGAGGGGGCTGCTGGCTGGGATCAGAGAAACCTTGTCCAAAACCACTCAAGTCTTGTCCATACCCTGGGGAGAAGGGGAAAAGGGCAGCAGAGTGAGCTTCCAGCGTTATCAACACAGACACCAACCCAAAACCTGGCGCCGCTCCCTCCCCCCGTGCACGGCCTCAGGAACAAACCCCTCGGCCCAACGTGTTCAGATAAGCAGCTGCTTTCGGTTCTTGCTGCTATCTACCTTCTCATACAGAAGAACCGGGCAAAAAGCAGAACTGAACGGGTATGCAGAAATGGGAGTTTCCACTCTGGAGGGAATCCCACCCAGGCCGCAGTCAAACCACCACATTGCGGCTGTTCAGAAGCTCGACGTGGCTCACAGCTCTGCTGTCAGCTCACTCAGGGCTTTTTCATTTTGGGTTTTCTACCGGCCAAAAGCTCGTACTGTCAGGTCCAGCAGAGATGGAGATGTAGGAAGGAAGTCTGTGGGAAATCTCACAGCTGTTGAACTGCAGCAGCCCAGACCGACTGCGCAGAGGTGTCAGACCTGGCTCTGGACTGGGCAGTCAGAAAACTTCCTTCGCTGAGAAGACACACTGCAGAAAACAAGTGTCTGGGAGGCTGCGACCTCCGCTCTGCAGCATAACCCATGGCAAAGACCAGGCCCAGAACAGGTTTAGAGCAAGCAGAATTTGGGGATAGGGAAGAAGGGTGAAGACTTGCTGGAACTCTTGCTGCCACTAGGAAAGGCACCTAGATGTAAATTAAGAACACTGAGAAATTGAGAAATTTAATAAAAGCTCCTGTAATTAAATACGGCTCTGAATTGTAATAGTGGCATCAGTGCAAGCCTCTGCTATAAAAGATGGCATTAAGAATCCTAATTACTGAGTACGTTTCTGCAGTTCTGCTCTCTCTGCAGGCTTAAAGCAGGTTTAATTCTCTTAATCCAAAACAAAGTCTTAGCGTGCCTTCAGTATTTCAATTTCAAGCTCTGCCTGTCTCTCAGGACTTGCTACCACTAATGAGCATTAAAACACATCTATCACAGCCCTCTATTAGCTCAAAATGCTAATCCACTCATTTCTTCACACGGAGATAAGCAGGCAACCAAAAATACAATTTAATTGTTTGCCAAGGGGTGAGGCTCAGAGTGGAAAAAAAAAAAAAATCGAGTTATTCTCACTGTACACTGCAGCGTCCCAGCACTAAGTGGTGGAAACCACAGCTCTCGACTTGTTTATCACAAAGGAAACCTACAGCATAAACCTGAACAGCCAGCCACGGGAGCACATACTGCTTCCCCTGCTTTTACACCCCTGCGGCAGCTCGGGGCTCGCACCAGCGCCTCACAGAGAAGCACACAGTCCGCCTCTGCTCTCTAGGGTGCTGTGCCGACCGCAAGGCTTTTACCGTCCTGCTTCAGAACCCCAGCTCGGTTCAGTCACACAGGGTAAAGCCTCGCCGATGCAGCAGCGTGGGACGCGAACAGCAGCGTCATTCACACTTCAGTCTGAGTTCTCACTTCAGCCTGAACACGGCCTCTCTTGCCCTTTCTCGCAGAAGTAAACATTTGAGCCACACCGGTCCCCCCCACGCTCTTTTAAGAGACCCTGCAAGAAACAGGGGTTAACGTCCCCAGCGCAGACACACCCGAGCATTGGCTGTAAAGAGGCACCACCCACCCAGGCTCCTCAGGCTCAGCCTGACCATAAGAGTGTGAACAAAGCATTGGCGCCTAGCCTGAAGGGTCCTGAGCAAAGGTACCCAGCCCCAGCAAGAAACGAGGAGACCAGCGCGACGAACCCCAGGACAGCCCTGTGCAGAGATAATTTTTCAGGGTGAGGGAGACACACCCGTGTTAGTGTTTCATTTAATAGTGTTTACATTCACCCCGGCTGTAAACACAGCAGCATTTACGATGCTGTCAAGCCAGGACAAATCTCAAAACACACAGCGACAGCTAACTCAGTGCCTCTTCACCAGCCCCTGAGCTGTTTGCATTTATGTAAATACATGCAGATCAGCCAGACTGCCTATTGCTCGGCAATGCTGCTGACTCATCTGCGAGCACACCAAGGGCTGAAGCTCTAAGTGTAGAAGGTTTTCCACACGGCTTTATGAACGAGTGGATATCTGTGGTGCCGTAGCACATTAAATATCTCTCCCCCTTTTAGCACTTGTACTCGTCACAGCTTTCAGGCTAGAAAAGCGCTTGTGAGGCGAGAGACTAACTGTAGTTGTGGTTTCAACAACTAACCTCTTAGTGTTCTGCTACTCACCTCTTCCCCCCTCCCAGCCCAGCACTCTTAAGAGACCAAGAACACCTAAAGTATTTCCCTGGCACAGAGGCTTCCTAGACTACACAAGCGGCACTATACACACCGAATACTGGAACCCCCCCTCCTCAGTTTTTCATAATGTTGGAACACAGATTCGTCCTCAACTTCCAACACTTCTCAAATATTTGCTCCCCACTGAATTTAAATGATTCTGCACAGATTTATACCGATTTAGTAGGGCCCACCCCACTTCAAAGAGTCTGCAAAGAGACAAGTTCTGGCAAGACAGGAAAAGCTTCCTCTTGAGTCACAAGGGCAAAGCTATCTATGAAAGCAACTGTGTTTACAACAAACAAATTGAAAAACATTTCAAATTCACCAACATGAGAACATATGCTTGCTTTATAAACACATCTGAAAAGCTCATCTTCCTTCAGAGTCTGTTTTACATTTTTGGAACTTCCAAGAGTGTCAAATAACTCCACAAAGAGCTCACTCCGGAACAGTTTCTGCAGGAGCTTTAAATGAAGCAGGCGGGCACCAACACACATGGAGAACTCGTTCAAGTTGGGAGTTTTGGGGTTTTTTTTGTAGTACTGTCTGCCTGGCTTAAAACTTCGTCAAAAAACCATCAATGTCTTCTACCTGCTATCTCAAACAGCTACGTATACAGCACAATTAAGCTTTGCACACTTCTGACAGAACTTAACTTGAGATAGACAGGAAAGGAACAGGGGGAAGAAAGGAAAAGACACACAGACTGGATTCTTATACCCCGGACTGCCTGCCTCTCGGTGCTATTCTTCCTCTTGAAGTCTATTCTCCAACCTGATCAAAGTCAGTTCCACAAAAAAGTTGACTGCAAACTCCATGAAGCTCTTGGAGGAAAAAAGTTTTAACTACAGATTCAGGGAGAGCGAACTTATCCTAGCAGTGCACAAATCTCTGAAGACTATTCCACAGCGTACAAGCAATATTTTACAGTTGATTAAGAAAATACCCTCTGGCTAGAATATCACATGGTTTAAGGATCGCTCAAGAGCTGATGGCTGGCAATCCCATCCTGGAGAGAAGAGCCTTCAGCGTTAGCAAACTTTCTGAACACTGGCTTTCTACCCAAGTATAAAAGAGAAGCAGGAAGGGGAGAAAGATCAAGCTGAGTTTATTTTATATGCAGTTACTTACCAAACTGACTATAAGGGAATTCTGGCTGAGCAGTCGGGGGTTTGCTCATGTCCTGAGTTGCCTGAGATGGTGGTGGTGGTGGTGGAAAAGCTAGTGGTGCTGCCCCTGGAGTGGCAGGTGGAGGGGGTACTCCAGGAGGGGCAAACTGGTCAGGTGGAGGAGGTGGAGCACCGTAACCAAAACCTGAAACACAGGAAAGTACAACACATGAAAAGACACAGGTAAACGACACCCTGACTTCTTGTTTGGCTTTAGAGTATGACACAATATTTTTAAAAATACTTAGAAGTCTTTTAAAACCCAAGTGCTCACTACCTAAAGCTGGCCATACAGTGATTCACTGCTACACGCCAGCAACCGCTGTGGCTAAAAGACCCCAGTGACCAACCTTCTGTGAACCAGGCTTGCAGATGGACTTTTCAAAAGGTGGCCTGAGGGGGCAGGTGCTAAAATCCTATTTACATTTCCAACACCAGTCATGACCTTAATTCCTGAAGCTTCTCCAAAAACCCCAGCCTGTGTCTAGCACAGGGCACCACGCAGTAACAGAGCTCAAACTCTTCTCCCAGGTGTTCCAACAGGGGTACACAGTGAATCTAAATCCATTTAGCAACATCAACTAGAGAACACAAATGACTACTGCACGCAAGAAAGAAGCAACCCAACTCACTGACAAAAATACTTACACCGTTAATTATAGCTCAGAACACACAATCTATGCAAAACATCTAAGGACAGGTGAAACTAAGGAAAATAAAAACTCTAAGTCCAGAGAAAGGCGAGCAAAAGCTGAAAGGTGAATGTGGTGACAGACTGTACTGAAACTCCTGCAGGTCACTTACTAAACGGTGGAGGGGTGCCATAGCCCTGTGGAAATCCTTGCGGAGGCGGGAATCCTCCCGGAGGTGTGGAGACTATGTATGAGGTAAATGGTGGCGGTGGCGGAGGAGCTCCTCTTCCTGGAGGAGGTGGTCCATATCCACCTGGAAAAACAAGAGAAACCAACAACTAAAGCGACTTCACAAGGAAAAGGTGCTGCTTAAGTCAGCATCCTCTAGATGGGGTAAAGCTGCTTGACAGATTTCAGATGCAGCCTCAGCCTTCTATGAATTCTTACTCCGGGAAATATTTGTCCTCCAAGTATCCCTACTGTAAATAACCGCAGTTTAGAACGTAATTCCTTGATAACACATTCATGGGGTTGGCAACAGCAGGATTTATGTCAGCTCCCATTTACTGATTTCGTTAAGAGTACACTATCGTCTCCTTCGTTCTTTCAGGACAAATTCAATCAAGCTTTTCAATACTACAGAAATCCACAAATCACTGAATTGTTAAAGAAATTGTACCCTCACTTACTAGAATTTTTCTTTTGAAATTGGTCCCATGAAATGTACTTACCAATTGCCTGTCCAGCTGGCACCCACATCCCTAAAACAGAACAAAAAAAAAAAAGCAACTCATACATTGAAGCTCTGCACTATGAAACAGGAATGATTTAAAAGGAAGTTGATCTTGCTCTGGGCTCTGGAATAGGCTGGGTATCCTCCCAGTATCCCTTACAGATCTATTTTTACGGCCCAAGAAATAGTCTTGGACTATTTCTGAATATGCAATTCTGAGAAGACTCTGAATCATTCAGCAAATAACGCACAGAAGCGACAGCAGCCCCCAAATTCAAATCAGGTGGAGTGTTCCAGAACTGTGAGCATACTAAATGCAAGAAACTCTACCAGTATAATAAAAATACTGAGAATCACAGCAGACTATAAATCCAAAGCATTTTTAATATACTACCAGGTTTATCCTCATTATTTTTCAAGTTTTTGAACCATAAAAACATCATCGTCTGCATTTGTTGCAGCATTAAGATTGAAAGATAAACACATTTATGTTTTACGTTAATCTTTCCAGTAAATCAGATATTTTCTCTACAAATAACCATACTGAAAATAATCTAGTTTCCCAATTTGCACAGTTACAGATTAGCACATCTGTGCAGAATGTCAAAGCCTCAGCTGCAGCTTTCAAGTTAATAAGCACCATGGGGAAACAAGCAATCCCTCCACTGAGGTATCATCTATTGTAGCAATAGACGAAGCAGTGACACTCTCTTTAGCCCCCCAGGTGAAAATTTCTCATCTATCAGAGCAAGCAAGCTCTGTTCTGTCAAATGTAACTCAATTATACCACCGTATTCCTCCATAAGTTATCAAAACTGTCTCTGGATGAACTCAGCATATTTATCCTGTCTTCAAAATCTTGCGGGGGTTATAGCCATCAAGCCCAAAACACACGGCTGCTCCTTTCAGCCCCGAAGGGTTCAAGCTAAATCAAGAAAATTATATGCAGCAAGTGCTCCCCTGCACCACCACTAGCCCCACAGCTGCTTGTTATTTTTTGCGGCTACATTAAGCCATAAAATCCAAAGACCAGACCATCTGTTTTTCTCTCATCCCTTTCAAATTTTACTTATAACTTCCTTTGAAACTGCTTCATCCTTGAAAACCCATATTTCAACTAAATTTTTCATTAGGGTCTCACATAGGCCACAATCCCACAGCTGCAGTCACAACTCGAGTCCCCGAGCTTTCTCAACACCTTCCCCGCATTACGGGAAACCACGCCGCCTGTATCTGGGCGAGGCAGAACCAAACAGAGCAGGTGAAGCCCTGCCCGGGACACACGCCAGACTCAGCGCAACCCACTGACTCCTGCCCTATGCAGCAACGGTTTTTGGGACAAGAAGAGAAGGAGCAACCTCGGCAGACTCGGGAGGGACTGATGTGTGGAGTTTTAGTTCTGCTGCCAACAATCCAGCACAGCCATCGCACGGATAAACCCGGGAACACCGTCACTTTCCAGTACAACCAAATCACCAGTTAAAGGCAAAGGCAAGACTCTCGTGACAGTGACTCTGAGACGATTGACGCCGTACCTTGAGGGCCGTATCCTTGTTGCCAGGTGGGAGGGGGCTGACCTGCCCAGCCATTGGCAGCGCTTGGCATGATCCTGCTTCCCCACTGACTGGCACTGGGTGGCCCTGGAGTCTGGCTTTTGCTATCACGAGGTTCTGCGCGTTTCACCTCCACCTAAACAAACAGAGTCACCGCTTAGGAGAGATGGTGCAGGTCAATGTACCCCCCTTCCCCTCACACACACCCTTCGTTACACTTACGACTACACTTAGCATCTTATGACTTATGTCTAAATACTTAATTATTAAACTTAAGGCCAGTAATTTAAAATGTTTCTCAGGTACAATATATATGATGGTAAGACGTTACAAGTCCTACTATTGAGGTATTTCAAGTAAAACACATCCTACAAATCACTCCTGTTTCATCGTAGCGCAGCATTCATTGGCTTTAATCTTAAAACAGCAGTACCCTCTTACAACGGCTCTTCACTTTAAAAAGCACAATCTCTTAAATTATCCATACGCTCATTTGACTTTCAAGGCAGGAGTTACAAAGACAACATTTTCAGTAAAAAAAATAACTTTGAGTAAAGAGTACGCTCTGAAAAAGGGTACTAATGCTTTAACCATTCAAATACGTTTGGGGTTCGTTTGAAAGTTACGGTTTAAGCCCACCCCATCTAACTACAATTTCAGCTCCGCTCATACCTGAGAAACACACATTTGTTTGGTCGGTTTTTTGTTTGTTTGTTTTTAAACTTAGATTTTATTTAAATGTCTAATGGAAGATAAAGACTTACCTTCCCCAGGCTAACGCTTAAAGAATCTCAATTAACTCAAACAATGTCAGAGGGAATGGATGTGATAAGAGAATCTTACATTACATCTAACAAAAAAGTAAACAAACATGCAAGTAATAAAAATGGACAGTTGAGTCAATAAGAAGCAAATCTTCATACTGTGTTAAGTCAGTGACAAAGCCCCTCCTGTTTTTAAAATTAGTAAGCCACAGTGCTTAACTTATTTTATTCAAAGATAAAATGTCCTAGTGTTCCAAGCCATCGAATACGTGCATTTGACCTACTTAAAATAAGCTGCACATTCAACATAAACCTCTCAAAAAAATCCAGTTTCTGATTTAATGAAACACTCTCAGCACTCATGCATGCTGAATTAAAGCCTTTTTTATTTTATGATTAATTTTAATGGGTGCCAGAGTACAAAGAAAATAAATCTCAATCATCAATGGGCCTGAGTAGTATGGAAAATAAAGTATTCAGAATTCTTCCTGCCATGTCTTAAAAACCATTCATGTCAGAGAACAAACAGGAAACAGGCACAAGGCAAGGACAAAGCCCCCCGCCCCCACCCCGCTGCAGATGCCCCAAGGACATTAGACATGACAGTAACCAAATCTCTGTCAGCTGAAGGCCCTTCCAGAGAGGAACCCAGGGAATTTTTCAAAGGACTCAAATTAATGAGTCTTAACACATTTGCCTTGAGGGAATTCAGTTCTTGCTTACAAAAGCAGAGTCCTTCTTGCAATTTTAATTTTTTTTTCCTTTCAACAACATATGGATTCATTTCAGCAATACCTTAATTACCAAAAAGGAAAAGATACCATTTTTTAAAGTAGGCATTATTAGTCAATGAAGAGAGCACAGTAGCTGGAGCTCATTAATCTACGTGGAAGAATTCCATTAATTTTTCAGTGCACATTTGGAAGCGGCAAACTGCCAAACCAAGGACTGAAAAATCCCTGTGCAATATCCTCAGCGCCAAGGTTACCATTCTGCACCTGCCTGAATCCCAGTTTACACCAAGAACCAAGGCATCTCCATCGCTTCTAGCTGAAAACACACTGCGTACTTCTGCTTCTTATGTCATTGAAAGGAAAAAAAAAAAAGGTAAAAATAGATTATTTCATTTTGGTACTGAGACTGTTTGGGAACAACGGAGCACTCTGAACGAGCAGTGATGTGTTCTGGAAAGCCGCAGCAGCAGAGGCGACACGTCGCAGGCTCACCCAGGGCTCTCCGTACCCTCCCAGAAGGGTTCCAGCAGATGGACTATCCTTTGTTCCTATTTATATCCAGCACGCTGCTCTGTGATCTGCCCTCTCATTTAAGTGGTTCATGTAAGTTTAAGGTAGTTCCAAGGGAAGATCAGAGGATGTATGTAGGATATGGGTAATTCATACACACACCAGTGTACATGTACTGCTGTCAGTGCATCTGCCCACAAATGAGAGTGCCCAACTGCTCACGAGAGGAAAATACTCGTAACCAGGACCGTGCACTGGTGTTCCTGACTGCACGAGCACTTCATCTGCTTCAGTCCCATTACTAGGAAATCAGCCCACCCCTCAACCCCCAAACAAGTTCCTAGGAACAAAAAGCATTACACACTGCATAATTAACCCAGACTCCACTGAAATGCAAGAATATCTCCCCTGCTAGCTAAATAAATGCTTATGAAATACCAGCACACAGACTTTAAAAGACAATGCAAAATTACACAATGCAATAATTTAAGGAAAGTGACAGTGTTCTTGTGTTTCCTTGAAATCTATTCACTCCAAGGTCAGCAGTTTCAACACTTACTTTAAAAAATGTGGATATACTGTAAAGCTGCAAGGACTTTCAATTTACCAGAATTTCCTGTGGTTAATTTAAGGTTTTTTTTTTTCCTTTATAAAACTTGGGTGTCCTACAACAATTTACTTCGCTTTTATTTTTTTTTCCACAGGTACAAGCATGTTCCTTGCTGAGTAACATCAAAGCAAGCCTACAAAATTCCTCCCTATCAAACATTCATTTGCTGACAACACAGTATGAAGATGAAACAACCAGAGGTCACTTAACTGCATTGTGGTTAAATACTATATAGAATACGTGGGTTTGTATCAAAGTTTCACAGTAAGTGACCCAATTTTTTAAAAACCAATCCTTCATGATGTTTTTTTTCTTTTTCTTTTTAAGTTTAAGATTATATAAAGTAGGTTGTCTCACATCACCTCAAATTTGAGCACCAAATCCACATCTGAAGGAGTGGTATCTGAAACCAAGCCTTGAACAACTCAGATTTCATTGGGATTCGGATTTTCAAACAGCTGGAAAGAACCCCCTTCTATCCTCACACCTAAGCAATGCTCAAAACAAAGGCGGTGATCACCAACCCGGTGTAACGCAACCTACGCTCAGCCAGAGCAGCCCCCCAGGTCTGTCAGCACAAGGCCTCACCCAGAGCAAACCAGCCCACAGCCCAAGTTCTCAGGCTTTCAAGATCTGTCTCTTCTACACGCTACGCCACACCTAACTGCCCTGCTCGCCTGTTCAAGCAAACTCGGAAGACTTTCCCCACCTTCATGGACAAAGCCTCGAATTTGGACACACACGCTCTCCCTCCTCACTGAATCAATAATTTCTGGTCACCAGTGAAATTGCTAGTTGCCCAAGACTTGGTTCTTTCTTAAGGTAAAATAAAACTACAACTACACACTTTTTTGCCCATGATGTCGTGAAAATGCATGTTGACAGCCTGGTCCACTGATTGTTCGTCCTCGAAAGTAATAAATCCAAAACCTAGCCAACGACGAAGAGTGAATCAAGGTAGCAGGGTGTTGTGACACAAAACAGGATGATGAACAGTATTAGGGGCGGACCAAGGGTTCAAGCAGGGGTTTCAGATAACCGAGACTTGTGTTAAATTTTCAAAAAAAGTCAATCTGAGAAAATTGCAATGGATACTTCCTGTAATTAGGCAATTAATGCCTCATCTTGGTTTCACACATGCAACTTACAAACTGAGCTTGTTAACTGTCTTTAATTTGATTTTATTCCTAACCCATCTACTAGGAAATGGAAAAAAGCACTAGTACAGTCATAACTGTGCCACATGATTAAAAACAGAATACTTGTGGGACAGCAGATTAAAGTCAAGCCACTTTGCTGCTCCTATCTTTGATTCAGATGAGGTTCCCAAAGAAAACCTGTCCCTGTTCCCCAAAGCTGCAAAGCAACTTCCTCCCATCCCTTATCCCATCTTCCAATTAGGAAATACTTTCCGTGGAAAATAAGAAACTTGTCTTTGAAATGTAGCTGTTAAAGCATGGAAAATTTTACCACTCCATGGATGAATGAGAAGCTTCAGAAACTAACAACCTAGATCAGAGGTTCTCAAGCTTTCCACGCCTTAGAAAAAGCACACAATGGACATTATTCCTTCCCAACACAGCAACCCTGCCAGCTAAAGAGGTGTTGCTTATACACAATGCAATACTTGCCTCATGTCCCTTACTCTGTTTTATTTATTTCCTGCTGCTTTTCTCTTGAAAAATCTATGCAACACTTCTCAGCCCCTCTTTTTGCCCAAGACATCTCGAACTGCTCCAGCTCCCCAAGGGGAGCTCATTCCCTTTGATCTGACCCCAGCCCTCAGTGGCAGCAGCTCAGCCGGACCCAGCAGCTTTTCACAAGGGTGTGGGGGAGTGTCTGGTGCCTGGAGAACATGCCAGAAACAAGGCAAAGCCCCAGGACTACATTGTTTTTTGAGGTCACACTTTGAGAACCACTGCACTTAGGTTGTAGCTTCTGATACTGCCGAGAGAGTGGCAAAATAGTGGTTAATCCCACAGAACACGGAGGCTGGTTCATGCCATCAACCACTCATCGCTAGTGTACAACCGAACCCCAGGAAAGGGAAGAAGACATGCAGTACATAAATTGTGCCATTCTTTAGATTAGCTAAGGGGAGAGCAATAAAAATTAGAAAGAAAAAACAAGGTGCGGCATCAAAAGCATATGGAACATGGATGCATTTCTGCTTTTCTGAAACCCAAGATTTCCCCCTTGGTTTGCATTTTGCTTTGCAGCTAGTGCTGACAGCAGCCATATATTGCTCTAAAGCGTTAAACAGAAATACAGTATCTAGAACAGTTAGTGTCTCTCGGAGCTTATCCAACTGGGTTGGGTAAGCCCAAAGAGGCCTATTGTAGAGAAAGTTTATATATAAAACAATACACAAAGATACAGGCCAAAATAGGTTCCAGCAGGTCAAATTCTGCTGTCAGCAACAAGAGCAAAAGACATCACTAAAATAAACTTAAAATAAAAAGGAAAAAACTTAGCATTTCCCACACACAAGAGACTGGCAGTATAAACGAAGTTTTGTTGACCTGTGATGAAAGCAGCCTCAAAAGTGAGAGCAGCATTTCATCACAATATATTTGTCTGAGGTTAACTAGATATCTAAGTACTAGAGCCAAAAGAGAAGTGTTTGTATTTAAATCACACATTTAGTATGTCAGCCTTTATCTAGAAAGACACGGGAAAGAAGAACGATGGATATCATCTACATGTGAAGGCTGCTTGTTTAACTGGATTCCAGGAAGACTGAAGGAGGGGAACAGACTGTGGTACGGTGATGGGGTTGGGACAGGGAGAAGAAAGGACAACAAGGTCATTGAGGAAGCCAGGAAAGAAAAAAGTAAAGGGTCAAACACCACAAGATAAGGAACAGTGAAGAAATCCGAGTGAAATATACAGCCAAATTCCAACAACATGAAATCTTAAATCCTGTAAAAGTGATGAAGTCTATCATTCAGTAGCTCTGTTTTTGAAAGACAGGACTTTACTGAAGACTAGAGAAACTAGTTGCATTTAGCAGGAATCCAAGTGGACTATGAACAGAGCAATGACGCTGGTTCGCAGCCAAGGGGAGGAAGAGAACACACACAGCGAGAACCTGTAAATTACTTCACAGTTCTTGGTTTAGCCAAGAATAGAAAGCATGAGGAGCAGACTGCAACAAAGCCACTGTTTCTTTTAAGATGTAAGGAGGCTGGCTGCGCTTGTACTTGGGACTCCGAAAAGAATTCTGATGAAAGCGCTGCTTGCAGGAGAGCTAACAGGAGTGGGTAGGACTGCGAGTAAGCAAAGATGATTTGGATACTCAAAGACACCCAGCCAGCTCCTCAAGGGCATCACTGCAGCTCTGACACTAACCAAGATTCTGGTTCCCAGGGTTCCTGTGAGGAGCTGAAGGCAGATGAACACTACAGGGATTAGTAACAGGGATGAGTTCTCCCTCCTCCTACCAGCAAACTAGTAAGTGACATGCAGCAAGGGATCTGTTCAAAACGCAAGGGTGGCAAAGTTAACGGAAGGCAGCAACATTCAGAATGGTGTCAGTAGAAGATGGCAGCTAGCTGGCCCTTTAATTTGTATCAACACTCAGGTAGTGTTAGAAGGACACGCGTACAGATTTAGTGGAGCTCTATGCCACAGAACAGAGATCAGAAAGAGAAGGCAAGGGAAATCGTGTTCTGGGATGCATGACCAGGAGCACCGAATACAAACTATGAGGAGATTTTCCTAGCACACCCCCAGGGACTAGCAAGGCCATTTTTTGGAGATGACAGTTAGTTACCACACTACATAAAAGGATGTAATGCAACAAAAATGAAAGCCAGAGCAACAGGATTCAAAAACATTAAGTAGTCAGATGAACCAAAGGAGAAAGTATTTTCAAACCCGCGCACATCTGTCACTTCTGCTTTAAGCTACCACCTAGGAAGTGGACCCAAAGCCCTCTTTTTTTTAATTATAGCTTTAAGCAGAGAAGCCATTGAGACCACGATTAGTGCCTTTTGGTCAGACGCTGCAAGGCTGGGATTAAATATTACAAAGATGTAGATGATACAATAATTACTGAAATATTTCAAAATTTGAGCCACAAATTATACTCAGATGCTCATATCTTTGTCTCTGCTGTCTCCTCTATTTAAAATCCGATGCTCTACAGCACTTAAATAGGTGAACTTATGTTCTGCTTAAATAAAAGATTATCTGTTGAAAGAAGATTAAGACAGCTGAAGCAAGAAAACAAAAAAACAAATATATTGAAACTTCGTTTACACTCCAATAAAAGACAAAGCCCGTCCCTCCTCTGACTGTGGAACTGGCCTGTACCTCTGTGATAAATTATCACCTAGAGAGAAGAAATCTAAAGAGATATCGTTAATCACAGTCAAACAATTCACAGAGAGAAAAGAAAAAGAAAAGAACTTACTTAACATTACCATACTTTACTATGAAACACTTAAATATGTCACTAAGGATGTATGTCTAAATTAAAAATAAAACTAAGACTTAACAGCTTAATAAATATGAAGTGAAGAATATATTTCTTAATAATGAGTCAGAAGAGAAATGAAAGTTCAGATGGCAAACTATTCTCTAGCATGTAGAACATGCTACAATGTGGTCAGTGCGACTAAGCTTCACGTATTTAAAATATTGCCTCTTAATTGTCAAACAGATGACAGATGCAATGGAAGGTGGATGACATGAAACTTGCTTCATATTTTGACCAAAGGTTACCAACATGATTAAACAGTTTAGTGAAACTTCCAGGTTGGGTTTTTTTTTTTTTTTCCTTGAAAAAGCAGTCTAGCATACAGGGATTATACATCCCAATCAAAATACATGTGTTTCAGAATCGTTTTGTGTAGTTTAAGAAGTGTTTTTCTTTCATTTTAAGTGAAGCCATTTAACCAAAACAAAAAGCATATAATGGATGGATTTGGTTCTCATCTCATGTTCAGATGTACTCTGAACCGGAGTACCCCCCACATACAATTACAGACATCAACATACCCTTCATATGGCAGGAGGAAATTCTATTCCCCTCCCAAATAGCACCTTGAGCCACAGGAGTGGCTTGAGAATCAAATTTCATTCAACTAAAAACTAAAAAAAAAACCATAAATGAACATGAAACATCTGACTTTAAATGCACAGATACCAACTAAAGCTGCAGATGAAGAGTCTAGACTTGAAGTGATATTTGCTCAGTGAATTATTCTTTTTCCTGAGGCAACGTAGAAAAAAAAAAAGTCTACCTTTTCTGATGGTGTGAAATAGTTTGCCATCTGACTATAGGAGAGTATGAAGAAATTTCAAGGACAAACTAGATCAGCCTTTACCTCGGGGCCTCTGTTTCTCTGCGTCATAGATCATTACAACTTCAGTGACCTGGAAGAGAGAAGGGAAATTCTACTAACTGTGCTACCAGGGGAGCATCATAAACAGTTACTACAGGCTGGTTTCCCGCACTCTCTCCACAAAGCACAATTAAATGCTTGATGTAGCCATCAACACCAGGCTGTCCTGGCACAGCGCAAACAAATTGGGAATATTGCTCTTTACGGGAATTTAAGAAAAGCCTGAGTTCATCTGTTCCACAAAGCTGCTACACTCTGGCTTTTTAAGGTCTCATCACACTTAAGATTTTAATCTAGCATTAAGGTCGCTACACTGCTTATACCCACACCATAGCCTAGAAAAAAACCCCAAAGGCTTCTGGTTTTCAACATGCTATTCAGGGTAGCTTCTTCAAAGATTACTTTTTCCATTTTTAAACATTTTCACTCCCAACATGAAAAGCAGCTTTAACTCCAAACACACTGACAAATTTGCACAGCTTCTCTGAATTACTGACTTGACTAGCAGCACGGCACAAAGCACCAGCATTACAAAAACCCCCTAAATTATGGATGATCAGTATCAGTGTGATTTTTATCTTGAAAAAAAAACACAAAGAAATTGAAAATGCAGCAAGCTGTTTAAGGGTTTCAAGATTTTTTTTTCAGAATAAGCTTCACTGTGAGTCACAATTTAAACAAAAACAGAGGTACAACATTTATGTCAAAGGCAATATTAAAACAGCTGAAAGGAACTGCCTTTACATTCCTCAGATGTAGGAAAAGCAGTCACAAAATGTGTGATACCTCATGGAATCACATCTTTGCCTTCAAGCCAATCTTAGGATATTCTTTACTAGAATCCCCCAAATTAACTTAAAAACTGATGCAAAAATCACCTTTTACTATAAGCTAGAACACATACACTCACTTGAATGTATCCTGCTGGATGCTAACAGCTGAGATTTATCCCCATTCTGGGATTATGCCATGGAACAGTGCCAGATTTTTTCCCCACTGGTCCATGGATCCCCCTCTTCACCCTGGTCTTATTTACCAAGCAATTACCATGTCTAAGAACCAGGGCCTGCTTTGTCTCTTCACTCCAGGGCCACAAAACATGTGAGAACCTCTACTTCAAAGAGGCTCGTTAAGAACGCTACATTGACTCCCCCATTTCTATACTATTGTTAAAGTTCTACTACTTACTTTCAATGGCTGTTGCCTTCTACATTTGGTGGAACATAACCCTGGATCTCCCAAGCCATCCAGAGGTCAGAATTGGAAAGCCAAAAGTCTGTGAGGAAGAGCCTTTAGAAATTATGCTCCACAGCTGTGGAACATGCTCCCCTAATTTTTATTTACTGCAGCCTTTCAAACTAAAGAAACAGTTGTTAGCCACTGCCTTTTATATATTTTAAAAATTATCTTAATCAAATTTTAAATGCACTACTGTTGATCAACTTAGCCACTTGAGGTCTTAGAAAAAGGTGATTTAAAAAAAAAAATCAAAAAATGCACCGAATTCTACTTAAAGATGCAAGTTCACACCCACTGGCAGAGTCCTGAATTTAACTCAGGCAATCTTTAAGCTTCTCAAACCAGTTCACAGCTGAGTTTAGTTCAGCACTCTACCATCTTAAATAGGGAACAATAGTTGAGATAAATGGGAAATTTAACTAGAAAAAAAAAACCCCAGAAGATATAGCCATTTCAGTCCAAGGCTATAAACTGAATTAAAAAGAAGTGCGTAACACGAGCAGTAGTTTCTCTCTAGAATGGAGGTTCTAGCGAGAACAGACCTCGGCTGACGATGATTTAAAGGCAGCTACTGTGACTGCAGTAACGGCAGGAGACTGCAGCGTTTAACCTATCTGCACACGTAGTCAAAGACGAGGATCTTAGACATAAGCTCACTGAAGTACTCACTGTCCCCCCCCCCCCCAAAAAGCAACAGAATTGTTTAAATCACCAAGCTGCAAGTTATCAATTGAAAAGAGAAAATAATTATTCTTAAGCCAACTCAGGAGTTTTTGCAAGAAGGGAACAGAATAATGCATCAGGTAGACTCAAACAAGAGGAGACAGAAGCAGCGAAGTAAGTTACACATCAGAGCAATAGATTTTGACAAACAGCAAGATACATTTCAAGATGAGGAACACTTACTACAGTTTATCACAAAGTGCTTCAATATGTGCCTACAGCAGTTTGTCTAAATTAACCCCAAATTTGACAGCTTGACGGAAATCTGAGAAAAGGCAGCAGGGAGGGAAAGCATCTTGCAACCAACTGATAACTGCCATCATGCTGAATGACTCACCACTCCGAATTTCTTGAAGTATTCCCTGAGCTCTGTCTCGCCACAGTTATGAGGAATCCCACCAACAAAAATTTTATTTGATTTATTGTTATCGCTCCTGGATCCTTTCTGCTAAATCAAGGAGGAAAAAAATCAGTCAGGAGGACAAAATTGGCTACTTCTATCATTTTACATTTAAACATGAACAATGGTCTCTTGCAGGTTGAGGGGAAGCTATCTCCAGACCTGAAGTCCCCTAGTCATTAAAGCGAAGCAACTGCATGCTCAGAGCTCACAAGTCTAGTGTTCGCAGTTCTTCAGAAGGTCAGAGAACTAGGGACTGTGTTCTGAGGCCGTTTACTCATTTTCTAATGAAATCATATTAACCTGCAGGGTGTGAAGTAGGCTGGAGAAGAGCATCAGTCCTGCCAGTGCACTTCCAGACACTTGTTTCAAGATTTGAAGAACTCAACAAAAAGCACGGCTAAAAGCTTAAGAAAATACCACACCCACAAACTGAGTTTAACGCAAACACAAAATATCCGTGAACACCATATTGTACTTGGAGTCTTGTCATGGAAATCTAAGTAGAAGACGTTTTTCAGAAATAAAATTAACACTCAAGGCCTGCATGTGGACTTGTGATTTTAAAAAATGGACATAATCCAAGGGAATTCCATTAAACTGCTAGAAGGTAAGCCAAAATTTGGAAAACAGGCAGGATACACCAAGTATCTCTCCTTACCCATCCTTCCTTCGGTCGTGTCCTTTCTGGTTGCATCCCCCTAGGCGTGCATGGCTTTGGATCAATCTGGAAGAAGTTCCAGTTTGGTCAGATCTCAGCGTGCAGAATATTGTTCTAAAAGTTACGTTCATGGCAGCTGAACACAGCACTGCTGAAATCCAGCTCCTCAGATCAAAGCTATCGGCAATACACCGCTTCTACAACGTGACACAAACCACCGAGTTAAAGCTGTCTTACAATAAATAATTAAAACCAACAACCAGGTAACTTTTACACTATCCAGTCTGCAAAGAAGAAGACAGAATTTAACACAGATCTTTGAAGCAGTCTGAAGCAGAAAAAAAGTAGCCAAATCAAAACACAAAAGCAACTTACATTCCGGCCATCTAACGTATGAGGTCTACTGGCCAATACTGTTCCCACACAGTTAGGATCTTTAAATTTGACAAATCCAAATCCTCGAGACTGGTTTGTTGTTTTGTCTTTCATTATTACACAGTCTACAACTTCTCCATACTGGGAGAAGTAGCTCCGAAGAGTTTCTGTTAGAAAAAAGCATATATTAAACAGAACCACACATTAACCTTACCAGGCTGTGTTTGCAATTACGAGACAAAAGACAAATAAACAGCTAAACAAGTTCAAACTCATCTTTTGAAAATTATTAAATTTTACTTCCTCTAAACAAATGGCATGCACTGCTTTATTAGAAAAATAATAAAGCAATTATAAAAAATTGTCATCTCCTGAGCTGACAAAAACTTCAATACAGAACACTGACAGAAAATATAAAACCAAAAGTGATTAACATATTTCAATTCTCTTTATAGAAAATTTTAGTAATCAAAAGAGAGCAGCACAATGTCATCCAGCTCTCCCTGTTAAAAGCTGTGTATCTGGGCAACAGTTGCTGCTCACAGAGGCCCGGCCCAACGCCTGCAGAATACATAGCTTACCTTGCGTCGTACTCCAGTCCAAGCCACCCACAAACAGTTTTCTGCAAATGAAGCACACAGCAGTTTTAGGGTGCTACACGACAGATGCTTCATCTTATGTAAGGCAGAAGTCAGCTATTCTGAAGTGGTCTGGCAGTACTACAGCCTCCAAAATACCCTACAAAGTCCTTAAGCTGCTGCTTAAAGCAAACAAAAAACCTTCATCCATCCCCTGTATGTGCTCCGCCCTCACTCACCTGGAATGACCACTCAGAATGACTTCCACTGCCATTATCTTCTAGTAAATGAACACAAAAGTAGAACTACCAAGCGCAAGTCTCAGAAGGGAAACTTGTGAGGCAAGTACTAACTGAGTAGCACTAATTCAGCAATTAGTGATGAAACCATTTTACAACCTAGTTTAGATTAGTCAAATCTGAACCAACCCATCTTCTGAAAAGAGCATCCAAATCCTCCCCAGTTCGTGTCAGAGCACGCCAAAGAACTTGGGCAAGTGCAGGAAGAGCAGCAGCGAGACGCCAGACTGCCTGCTTCTCAACTCTCTATCAACTGGTGTGTGACAAAACTTCCAGGCAAAGTAACTTACTCCACAATTAAAGTTAATTCAAAGCCACCTCAACACTTGTCCCTTTTCAGTAAGAAGCACCAACTCCAAAGCTCGTCTGTTAACAGTTTTAGTGGCCTGCACAGACAAGTGCTGGGAGGATGAGCTCTATTTCTCTTATCAATCCTCAAAGAGAGGAACCACAGTCTGCTCCATCTTCTACCCGCCCTCAGATACACCCAAGTATAGCTCCAGCTGAGCTGAGCTGAGGATGGGAGTTAGTGCACCTTCATTTACATGGGGAAAGCTGAGGTCCTCCTGGAAAAAAAAAAAGTCCTTCCTCTCATCTGCTTTTCTCAGGAGCTGCTAACTGCAGTAAGAAACTGGCCACCCCCTAGTGAGAGAGCTTTTCTCAAGGACAGGAAAACTCCCCCACCTCCCTCTCCTGGCAAGGAGCTTGTTCGTGGCACCAGTTCAACGAGCTTATTCAACACCAGCAGCTCGTCTGGTAACAGCCAGACTTCACCCAACAGTCGTCCTGGTACCTCCGACTGTCCCTTTACAACATTTCCTCTCCACATACAGGCACACGCACAAACCTGGGTGCTCGCTCCTGTACCATCATTTTGAAGGAAACTAAGTTCTACAAGGAAATAACTTTATTCCTAACAGCAAGGAAAAAAATAAGTGATCTAATGCTATATTCAGATTAAAGTTTTGATGTAGCCCATGACTGTGTCTAGGACTGTTGGTTTTTTTTAAAAACTAAATTTGATAGCTTGGTGTTTAAGATC
This sequence comes from Pterocles orientalis, assembly GCA_011057875.1. Taxonomy (NCBI): domain Eukaryota; kingdom Metazoa; phylum Chordata; class Aves; order Pterocliformes; family Pteroclidae; genus Pterocles; species Pterocles orientalis. The sequence goes on from WKFP01013651.1 coordinate 38,469, forward strand.
AATCTGAAAACACCAGCTGCATTCTGACAGAACATGGAGCTGTCTGCAGGGAAGGAGGAATCCCCACAGTTAATGGCCACTGAAACCTCCCAATTCCACTGTTACTCCTAGTCACCCTACATACATTTAAGCACACAAAGCAGCGGGGTTGCCTGAGGTCACCCACAGCAGCTGTATGTAAATACACGGCTTCTATTTATACACAGCTATAGAATGCCAAAGGCCAGGACTACCCCAGCCTTTGGTTGGTTTGAACACGCTGAGCAAGTGCAGGAGTTACCTAATCCCACCTAGCACAGAAATCCAGACACGATATTGTCCGAGCTGGGCGTCAGAAGCAAGACAGTTGTATGCGATATGCTGGGCAAGCGTCTGCTTCCCCACGCCCCTGTTCACAGGGTCTCACGTACACTGCCTCCCGCAAAATCTTTTGTTCAAACGCTTTATGGGCTGGTCGTTATTAAAACTACGCCACCAGTCTGAGCCTGCCGACATCACTGTCCTCATACCTATCCACACCGCCCTCAGAAACACACCCCTCCATAAAGCTCCACATTTAGAGACTGCTACTGTCCACCCCCCACAGAACATAAAGCAATTCCCCAGCACTGGCTATGAGCACACAAACCCCCAGCCCTTTTCCTCCTGCAGATCTTCCTCTCTGCCATGAATGTACGACTGTGCGCTGCACACCCGCCAGTGAAGGACACAGAAGCAGCAGTGCTCCTCGCAGGGCTCAGTTCCTGAGCAGGAGAGGGACAATGACTCTTCTCAAGTCGCAGTACATATACAAAGTTTTAACCAAGTTTCACAAAGCTGTGTGTTCTGCTTCAGCTATTTCCTGACAAAATTTTACTTGCTAATTTATTCTTTTCTACTACAAACGTATCTGTCACTGAAACAGCTAATCTCAGAATTAGTAAGAAAGCACACACAGGTATTTTAAAAGTGCTGGAACTCAACAAGACCACAAATTCTCTGCCTATGTAAAATTTTGATTAACATCTATTGTTTCTCTTAGCACAGTCCCAATGAGCTACATCCTGTAGGCCAGAAGGATCTCAAGATCAGCACTTTTCCTTCCTCCAAAATAGTCCCAAGTATTAATTACAACTAATAATGCTCACAAGGCCCTACCTCCTCCTATCAACACGACTGCAAGGCCTACCTACACCCTTCGTGTTTTTTCTTAACTCAAAACCTCTGCCTAGAACAGTGGTTAAATTCATAACTTCCTATTAAGACTGGCATCGCACAACAGCTTTCAAAACAACTTCCTTCGCCCCACTACAGGCAGCCGGCTCAAACTGCACTTTATTCTGTGCTTTCACCTTTCCGTCTGAGCGCTTCTGGGGGAGCAGCGAAAAGAAAATTTCCGTCCCTGGTTAAAATCCACCCCTTTCAAATCTGATTATAACTCAGAAGGATCAAAATCCGAACAGCCTGCAACTGGGAGCAAGCTCTGTGACAGCCAGGCCTGCGCAGAATGAAAGCTGGCAATATTTCACCGAGTAACTCGCAGCCTGCGCTCACCTACAGCTGGAACAGCGGCAGCAGGAGTCTGGACCAGGTCTCTCATAAGGCGCTTGATAGTAACTAAGGCCCAGGACCAAAACCAGCTACTTCCAGAGCAAACCCTACAGCACTTGATGTTCGAAACAGTTATCCTGCCTCTTGTATTTTTAACACTGTACACATTCAGAACAGGCAGAGTAAATAAGCAGCTTACTACACAGCACAGACACATCCAGCAAAGTTTCAAAAAAGGGGACCAGCTATGATGGGCATATTCTGTGCCAAAACTTACAGTGAAAGCTAAGCAATAATTTCATTTTCTTTTTGCTAGTTTCAGTTCTAACGTGCCCAGTCTACAGTTTCACCATTTAAATGCCACCAGGCTCTAGAATACGGCCCTGAAGCAGAACAGGACCGAATACACCTCAGAAGAACCAGACCTACACCAGGCTATCCGTTTGAAGAAGCCACATTTAAAAAAAAACAGTCAAACCGGGGATTTTCTGCCCGGAATCCCGCCCGCACGCGGGGACAGGCCTGTCCGCGGAGGGGAAGCTCGGCAGGGCAGCCCCACGCCGCGCAGGGCCTCCTCTCCTCTGCAGCACAGCCCAGGGGAGGCTCCCGGGGCCGCCTTTGTCCCGCCGCTCCCCCCGGGAGGAGCCCAGGCCCCTGCCCCGCGGCACGGCCGGTCCTCGGCCCCTCCGGGCAGCGGCGGGGGAGCCGTGATGAGTCACCGGAACAAAGTCACCGCCGGGTTTCACCCCCCTCTCCCCTCCTTTAGCAACGGAGAGGAGGGAAAACACACACACACCCGCCCGGGACCCCCCCACGGCAGGGCCGCGGCTGCCGGGAGGACGCGGGAAGCGCCGCGGGTGACCTTGGGCCGCGCGCACCTGCCGCCGCCGCAGCCCGGCGCGGGCCGGTCACGTGAGGGGGGGGGGGGCACGCGGACACCCTCCTCCCGGTCCGCAGGGGCCCAGCATGGCGGACGGGGCCGGTGGCGGACGGGGGCCCGGGGGGAGTCCTCACAGACACACACACACACCACACACCCCCCCAAAGCGGCGGAAGCCCCGGCGCGGCCTCGCCTCAGCGCGCAGGGCCCAGAGACCGGACCTCCGACCCTCCCCCTCGCCGGTATCTCCTCAGGCGGCCGGCCGCCCCCCCCCTCACCCGATCTCGTCGGCGCCTCCCACGCTGTTCATGGCGGCGGCTCCTCGGCGGGATCCGGGGCCGCGCCCGGCTCTTCCCTCCGGCGGCGGCGGCGGCACCAGCGGCAGGTCACGGGCTGACGGGCGGGCGCGGTCGTTCCTCACCGACCCCCTTGTGTTTCCCCCCCCCCCC
>WKFP01013651.1:48486-62131 GCA_011057875.1 Pterocles orientalis
AGCCGAAATAGCTCAGCTGGGAGAGCGTTAGACTGAAGATCTAAAGGTCCCTGGTTCGATCCCGGGTTTCGGCAGATCCTTTTCTGCCCGGGGTAGATCCTTTTCTGCCCGGGGAAAATCCCCAAATCCCCCCCTCGGGGCTCGCAGGCGGCGCTGAGGCATCGCCCCCTCCCCACACCGCGTTTTATGCCCAGGAACAGAGGCAGCAGCGCGGGTGGAGGGGGTCCGGTGGCTAAGGGGAAGCGGTGCCAAGCAGGTTGCTCCGGGCAGAGGGTGCGTACGAGCCCCTGCTCCGGTAACGCAGAGAACGGGAGCTCACTGCCTTGTGCTCAGCCGTGTTTAATCCTGTGACACTAGAACAGGGGCCCATGTTTTTTTCTGATACATAAAAATAATCTTCACCTGATGCAAAACCCAGGGGAAGCAGCTCCAGACCTCAGCTCAACTCAGCGTTCAGAACAAGGGAGAGCATCAAAAAAAAGAAAGGCGGAAGCTGGGATGGTTCACGTTGTCCAGCTTTAATAGGTGACAGGGGAGCTCTGCTTCTGTACAATGATTTGAAGAAAGCTCGTCACAGCAGCTAGGAATCATAAGGGAGAAGCACACACACCACTGCGCTGAGGAGAGGCTGGTCTCTGCCTCGCCACAAGCAGCCCCTGGGTTGGGGGCTGGCCGCTCCGGCATTCTGGAACAACCGCGGGCTCAGAGCCCCTCACCGCTCCCCAGTCACCTCCACCAACCTGCCCTTCGATTTTTATCCCGTCACAGAAAAGGCATCGGCCCTTCCCACACCTTAATGAAGAATAAAGAACAATCCAGGGACATACCCGACACATTCCCAGGATTTAGGCATCTGCCAGTGCCCCTGTGATAACACAAGCAAGGATTCCAGATGCATATTGAATTACAGAGTAATTAAAATTGTAATTAAAATAGATCCAGAGAGCTGCTCCAGCCAGAAAACACATCTGGATCCCCATTTACATCTGAACTTCTTCCTCTGTTCCAAACCCTCTTGGTTTCTATTGGCCAAGCAAGGAGATCCCCTTCTCCTTATAACACAGAAAAATACCGACCCCCGGGCTTTCATCCTGATAACGCTGCACGTCTGGCACCGGCACCTTCAGCTGGGGGGGGAACGGGGCATGGTTCCGTTTGACAGTCAAATCAGATACAAAAAGATCATTCAAACCCTTCCTAAAATAACGGCCTCAAGGCAGCTCCCCAAACGGTTTCACTCCTAAACAGCAAAGGGAACAGGTTTTGGGTTTAAGCAAACGTCAGATTCCTTTTCCACCGAGTTTCACAGTCGTCCTGCCAACAAAACCCAAGCCTTTGACCTCCAGACCGCGTCACTGGGTACATTTTATTTGCCACACTGAGAGATGCGAAAAGCAAGAACAGCAACCCGCTGGAAATGTCTTCAGAGAGGAAACCTGCGTCCACTCAGCGGCAGGAAAGTCATCAGGCAACACACAGCAACACCATCCACCAGCCCTTCCCTCGTCAGATATTTGGCCAAAATAATTCCCACAGAACTTAGTGTTAGATCAAGGAGCTCCCCAAGACATTTCAGTTTTTGCACGTTCCCTGGTGAGCGCGCTGAAGGGACGAGGACCGAGGCGGCCGCAGCGTTCGGTTTGCGTCGGCTTTTACAGCAGGGGAGCAGCGTGCAGCGGCAGCACGTGGAATCGAGCAAGGACTGATGCACGACTGCATCTGACAGCAGTACAGCATTGTAACGGTGACAGTTTTGGAGACAGACACTCAGAGTTTAGAAAGTAAGAATCAAATATTTTGTACAAATAACCACCGTGTTACGTACACCCAGTGCCAGGATCAGCGGGGAACGTTTGTCTCGCCGTTCAGACGCAGTCTGCAGACGCTGGTTTGGTCTTCAACTTTTTTCTTTCTAGAATTTCTTCATCAAATATTTCTCTCTCCCTGCAAAGAGATACATCGCAGCGCTGCAGTAAAAACGATCTGAACACACGTACAGGGACCCAGCAGGGATGTTTTCCACCTTCAGTCCCGCTGTTATTGAAGCGAGGAGAAAGCTCGCCTGACCGAAGGGAGGGTACTGAACCCTCCTGCCCTCACACTCCCACTTTTCCGTATGAACAGTAAACCAGTGAGAAAAATTCAGAGAATACTGAAGAGAAAAAGATACCTTTTGCTCACACATGGTCCTTTTATGTACTTCTCTTCCGCCTTCTTGTAGTCTATGTCGTCCACAGCAGCAATCGCGTAAATGATGGCCTGGAAAAGCATCGAGTTCATTTACTCTCGTGAAAGCAAAGCCAAACTGCAGCCAGCGACTTGAAACTGCCTCAGCAGAGGAGCACAGCTTCAGGGTAAGGTTCCTCCATCACTTAGGAAACAAGTGAAACCGACTGTTGTGTACCTCCTTAAATATATAAACTTGTCCTTTAGCATCCCCAGGAGAGGATTTTATAACCAGGTCAAGACATCCCTCACAGTAACTTTGTTTCTGCAGAAGTTACTAATGTTTCCCCAGGAAAGTTCCTAAGAACAACAGTAAGTATCTAAAAATACAACTGTAACAACAAACACCCCCCAACACACACAAGGAACCCGAGAAAATCCAGAGATAGCTTGCCAAATTTAAAAAAAAAACAAACAACAAAGCTTTGAGAAGTTTTAGAAGTAACCAAAATACAGCAGAAAGCAATCACTCTGCCTTTGAAAGCCTCCCACTACCTCCCCTCTGTCCCACGGCTCCAGTTTCTAAGGAAAACACATTTGTTCTGATCACCAGCCCGTGAACACAGCTCACGAGCCTCCTGCCCGGATTTTCACATTCTTTGCTGGCACAGAAACCAAGCGCAGCCTCGTGTCCCTGCAGCTGAAGGGACCGTGACCCCCGTTGGCGGGGAGCAGGTGCGAACGTCCCAGCCTGGCCCAAACCCCCCCAGCTCGCGGGGAACACCCCGCAGGTCAGCGAACCCGAACCGCCCGACACCGGTGGTGCTCACTGCCTTTAACCCTTACTTTCCCCAGGGCTCCCCGTTTACTTACTTCAGGCAAAAGGACATCTGAAATAAACTTGATTCCATCTCCAGCTATCTGACGCAGGTTTTTCGTGTCTATCTCACGGTACACTTCCTTCAAGTAGTTTACCACAAGGTCTAATTGTTCTTCGTCCTCTAAGTACGTCTCAACGCAGGTCACGTACTGACTGGAGTTCAGGAATTCCTTCAGCCAGCGGGATTGTTTCCTGCTTTTCAAAATAGACAGAAGATGCTCCTCGGCCCCCTTCATCTTCACTATGAACTCCACTATCTTCTTATTCGCTTTATCTCTGGCAGCCCTGGTTCTGTCAGGAAGAAGTTTCTTGCAGGGCTTTGGCAGTGAAGCTTCTGATGAAGACTCTTCGAGATCTTCCTCTGCTGCATTCGGAAAGGTCATCTGGACTGAACCGTGATAACCTTCCTTTCTGACGGGGGAGCCTGAAAGAAGAGCCGCAACCGTTCTACTTCAATCCCCAAAACAAGGGGCTTCCTCGCACACAAACAAAGGGACCTTCTCGGCCAGAGACGGGTTTTTCTTCCTTCCCTGCTAAAGAGGATTAAAAAAAAACCCCTCCCCACCAAAATCTCATTTTTTCCTTAAAAAACACCTTGGAGCGTGCCAATGCCACGTGGTAACTTCAACGGTCCCCCCTCACTGGGTCTGGTGGCTCAACACCCGTGTGTCACCATTAGAGCTAAACCTACCCACCAAGAGAAAATTACAAAAAATAACGAGTTCACTTACTGATATCAGCAGCAAAATATTCCAGGAAGGATCCCGTAAATGAATGACAACCTAAAAAGCCCAAAACAGCATCATTTACCAGTTCAGCTAAGCCTATGAGACAACGCTGACAGGTTTGGGGTCATCCTTGTTCTGATGTGTGTCAGAATGGATGACATCATCCGACTCATCTGCTTACCTACTCTAATCCGATAGTCAGAAATCAGCCGAATACACCACTCAATTTCCTGGCGATATTCTTCTTTGGCTCGTTCCTACAAAACAAGAATGATTTACAGTCGTAAAGAGGAGCCTGTGGAAGCTTTTAGGCCTGGGACACCAACCAGGTACCAGGTTAGGACACTAACGATAACAGAGCAAAGTTATTCTCCCAAAATTCAGCTTCTGCAATCACTTTATCCCGTGGTGCGAGAGCAGCTTTGTTGTAGGTAGAAAACCCACAAGAGAAAACACAGCAAGAGCCCTAAGCAGCTGCCTGCCTCCCGCGTACACGTGGGCTCTCAGCAGCAGCCTCACTGAGCTGGAACAAGACGTCAGGGATCCCATTCCCATGTTCTCCATCTTATGGAGCACAAATGACGTTTGGTTACTCTGTTGAACAATTCAGCCCAGGCAGCTGCACCACGCTCCTCCCCAGCCTCACTTACACCCTGTTCACTATTTCATTTTTCCCCAGCAGGCGTGTACACGGCAGTCACACGTGACAGGTCACACTTACTATGAGGTCCTGCTTTTCTTCACAGTCAAAGTGCTTCAGGTTCCTCAGAAGTACTGAGAAACTTGACGAAACAAAGAAACACAGTTAGGGAAAAGAGGCAGTTGTGCTGCACGGCTATTCTACACCTCCCTGAAAATCAGATTTCTGAAGGAATTCAGGAACGCAGGTTTTACTAGTTCCGTTTTTTCACAGTAAGCTGAAGCTATGAAATCTTCTAACAAATGAGAAATACCCGGTTTGGAAACAAAACCAAAGGCAGGCCTGTGTTTCCAGAAAGCTGGGGCACCACATGGGAAGAACAGTAGCGCCAGGTCCCCAGCTGGTTTTTTTATTCCTCACATGATGCCAGCTGTTGGCATGAACTGGTGCCAGCCTGTCTCACGCTGCAGCGCAATAAAGCATCAGCCCACACCTGCAAACCCTCCCCTCACCTGGGCCCTCTGAGATCAGCCCCACTGTCAACTGCGAGTGTAACTGCCCCATGCACACCAGGAGAACAGAGGACGCTGCCTAAAGGAAACCTGAAGTTCAGAAAGCGATCGGGGTCCACAACATTTACCCTTTTTTCTTGTCATGGGTGTTCCCTTCTATCAACAGCACACACGCCTTTCTGTGCTTCCGCTTCACATTTTTTACCTGTTGAACAGATAGAGTCTGATCAGTGTCCTAAAATCCTAATACCCTTGGTGTTCTCCATCTCTGCTACATATAGCACACCCCATACTTAAAGGAAGTTACATAAATATGAAAAAAATAACTTAAAAGTGGCAAGAATAGCAGGTTACCCCAAGGGAGCGTTTTGCTTAGTGCACAAGGACCCATCGTGTTTGGTTAGCGGGGTACAGCCGCCCTAGTTCACCGCACAAGACAGAAAGGGTCAGCAGTGACCCTCTGCTCCAACAGAAACACCTGGGAACCAACCACATTTATTTTTTATGTGCTCTTGTCAGACATGAATTGACCTCTACGGGCTTTGGAACGCTTCTGCTGGAAGATCTTTAACATTCCCAGCTCCCCACGAGTGGAGACCCCTCACAGTAGCACGCCAGGAAGGCAGCGAGCTGTTCTTACCACTGCTGGCCAATACGGGTACCTTCGCAACTTGCACCACACCAAAATCCCTTCTTCGATCGGTTGTGGTTCTATGATGAAAAATAAAGTAATGTTTCTTTACAAAATCAAGACAAAACAGTCAGCTCGCCCTCTCTCAGCCTCCTTTCAGAAGTCGCACCTCAGTGCCTTGCCAGGCTTCACCCAAGGTCACAGGGCACCCCTCACCCCAAACACAGCCCAGGCACTTCCGCAGGAACTCGCACATTGCAGCCCTAGGCCCTTGCCCCATTTCACAATGTTTTGCATTTCATTCTGTTTCAAAAAGCCTTTCTGCGGCACCCAAGAAATGCACCCTATTCCAAGCTCGAACAAAGCTCGACCCGCTCTCTAGAAAGGTCGGGATTGCTACCACAGCTTGTCAGCAAACTCGAAACACACACCCCCCAACGGGGTACACTGACCTTGGGGGAAGAAATCTCATACAGGTACACTGATCCCTCACCTTGATGTGATAAAATACTCGGCAGTTCTTCATCCTCCTCCTCTTCATCAACCAGAGCCGAGAGGCGAGAGAGACTCTCCGTGGAAACTATGTTCGAAGACAGGTCAGAGGATTCCGGTCCTGCCAAGAGCAGCAAGCACCAGTGTTGGTAAGTACGGAATAATCATTTAAAAAGTATCAGTTCGGGTGAAACACACAGCCATGAGCGACCCCGCAGCAGCGTGAGCCCCCGTAACAAGGGTCGGTCACACCACGCGCCCTCAGCTCTCTCCTTCACATAACCTCATCCCATCTCAACACTGAGCAGTGGGCAGGAAAGCAAAACCCCAAACGTGAAACCAGCAACTCTCCAGGGAAGGGCGAGCTTGCTGCCGGGCAGTTTTTCAACATAAAACCCCAAACAACTCCCGACAACATCAACGCCACACCAGCCATCAGCCCGTGTTCAACTGAGGGCTTCTTGTGCTCCTCCGAAACTTAAACCAGAAGGAACTAAAATCAGTAACTCAAGAACCACGTTCACAAAAGCACCACCACACTCCCAGAGGAGCAAGTGCTGGACAATCGAGTGGGACGAACATTTCCCTTCCCAAGCCATGTGCCCACCTTCATCCTCCTCAAAGTCAGGCAGCTGAAACTGCTTTACTTTATTCGTAACCACGCGTGAAGTGTTCTCATTTTCCTCCTCTTTACGCCGAGAGGGGAAGCTATCGGAAAGCGTCTCGTGGTTAGAAGGCTCAGACGAAGACTTGGGCCAACTCCTGTGTTTTTTTCTCTTGTTCGAGGCCAGAGCTGCACCGATCTCTTGTTCTTCATTCTCCCGTTTTAAACTCCCTGCCTTTTCTCTTCCATCTAATTGCTTGGCTAGGCTTTCGCTCTCACTGCTGATGCTTTTTTTCAAGTCATCTGAGGCACTTTTACAAGAGGAACCCAGTAACATCCTTGTAGATTGACTTTGGGTGTTTGTCCTTCTGACTGGTGCCGCTGTGCCAGGCTGGCAGGGGACAGGCAGAGGAGACCCCTCCCCAGCAAGGGGCTGCACTTGATCCTCAGGGAGGTCATTCCCACGCGACACAGGTGAGCCTGCACCTCTTGGTCTCTTTCTTCCTTGGTTACTTTTTTCCTCCTTGGGCTTAAGGGAGACTTTATGTCCTGGTTTGGACTTCGTTAGCAAACCGGGATCGATTTTTTTCTCTCTTGGTAGTGATTTTGATTCTGGTTTCTTGCAGTTTTGACTATCCGAGTTCGATGTACCACGCAAGTCCCCAGTACGACACTTGGAAGGGCTCGTTCCATTTTCACTGGCTTCACCACTCTCCTCCAAAACAGCAGAACCCTTCTGGTTTTGTTTTTTTGTATCAGTCTTCAAGCTGGTGTTATTTTTCTGTTTGCTTTTCTTCCTGGAAGGCTCAGGCTCCAAGTTCAATCCATGTGTACGTAAGGGGGTAGATGAGAGAGACCCTGCGTTGTTCTCCTGGGATAACAGAGCAGCTGGTCCTTCTGAAGGTGGGACTTCTCTGGGCGAGACATTTTGAGTCAAAACATCCAGGGCAATTTTAAGAGAACGGCGATATTTCAGTTCTTCCACAACCTCACTTGAATTATCACATTGATCTGATGAAGAACACACAATAAAGGCAATAAGCTTTATTTGTATGTAAGAAATAAGTAATTTTATTTCTAGTATACCTTTGTTTCAGATGCAACTCAACACTCAAATTGTCTGTGATTCTTAAGGCAAAGTACAGAGACAGACTCAGCCAAGCTTCCAACCCTTTATTTTGATGCAAATACACCCAAGTTCCTTCACCATTCCTTCCAATATCCCCCCCCAGAGAAGAGCAGAAGCAGCTCTGAGAACATTTAGTCTCTTTTCAAACCTTATGGGTGGAATGGAAAGAGGGGAAAAGAAATGCAAAAAAATTCCCCTCAAGAAAGGAAATATACAACCACCATCCCCCGGGGCAAGGTTTTGTGTACATTTCACATTCAGAGTATACACAAGGCAGTGTTCTGACACATCCTCACCTAGGCTAGAGGCGATGTTTTCTATACATTCCTCCTTCAGCGGTACAGCATCCGCACAGTCCACTCTGATCCTGAGAATCACAGAACCATTAAATGCAGCAAAGCTGGTGAAGGTGGCACAGCATTAAACATCCCTAACAGCATGACACTGCTCTCATCTGACAATAAACTCGCAATATTTTCTTCCCCAAAACCCATCTTTTTAACAGAAAGAAAAAAACAACCCAGGAAGAATGCCTGAGCTGCCAGTCTGTTGTTTACAATGTTTCAGGAGACAACTATGCGCTCTGAAAAGACAACGGGTTCTGGCTCAGCCACCTCATCCTTTTGTAAATTAACGATCCCACTTTACAGATAATTGGGGATAAAGGGATTACTGTGGCTTTTTTTATAAATGTCTAAGAGTCCAAACACACAACAGTAACAGGGATACTTAACTGTTTTTGCAAGCCAAGTATTTCAACTTTAAAAGCAGTCTCCTTGCCATTAACAGATGCTTTCCCAGCAACTCCAGTTTTGCACAAAACCTACATTAAAGAGAAAAACTGCATTTGAAACCCTTGACCAAGCCCATTAGATCGCAGGACAGATCTGACAACAAAACATCTTTAATGGGAACAGCAGGGAATGGAGGGATATCCCACGGCAGCTGGTTGCAATGCCAGGATCTCTGCGGACTAGCTCTTTTTTAAAGCACAGATATGTTTACCAGGAGCTCTTACTGACTCACTACTCTGTTTCTAAGTTATATCCAAAAACCTCTCCTCATTTGTACATCTGCTTTACCTTTGCTGGCCACAAACGCTTCTTCCACGTGCAAAGGACATACTCTTGAGCTGTCATGATGGCGTTTCCCACAGAAAAGGGAAATTCCAGTGTGCTGTGACAAAAAAGGGAATAAAAGGATTACCCAACACTCACTCCATGTTTGTCTTCCCCCTTTTTTTTTTCCAAAGAAATATCACACTTCAATAGAACACATCATGTTAAAGGACAGTTTTACCTTTGAGACCACCAGACTAATATTACATTGCATTCTCCAAAATCAAGTTTTAATAGTCTATCCTTTAGCACAAGGTAGAAAATACCGTCACCAATCAACACAAACTGCTGCCACAGGCCGGCACACCCCACAGCTGCGGTCCTGCCCACGGACACCCCTCACACCGCACCCCGCGGGGCCGGTTCCTCCCGGGGCTTCACAGCCACCACCGGGGGAAAGCAGCTTCGGGCTTCTCGCGTGTTTCCTCGGGAAGGCTTTGAGAAGGACTCATGAAGAACAAGAAAATCTTCCCGCACCTACACGGCGGCCTTGGCACGCGGGAACGGTCCCATCGCCGCCAGGCAGCACGAGGCAGGTGTCACCGGCCCCGGGACACCCGCCCCCCGCTGCCCCCGCCTCAGCGAAACGACGAGGCCCCAGCAGCCCCCCTCAGCCAGCTGCCCTCTGCCTCCCGCCGCCCAGCCCCAGGGCCAGCTCCAGGCGGCGTGGGCCGCCCCCGGTCCCGCGGACCCCCCCCAGGCCCCACCGGGAGGTACGGGCCGGACCGCGGGGGAGACGGGCCCGGGGCCCCGCTCAGGGGACTCCCGCCGCGCTGAGGGGCCGGGCCGCCCCTCCTCGCCTCCCCGCCATGAGGGGATGGGCCGCCCTCTCCTCCCTTCCCGGTGCGAGGCCGCGGGCGCCGCACCGGGCAGCGCTCCCCTCAGGGCCCGGGGCTGCGGCGTTCCCGTGTGCGATCGCGGGGCGGAGGGAGGCGCCTACCCGCCTTCCGCCATATCAGGCCGCTCGCCTCTGCGCATGCACCACCCGCCCTCCCGGCAATGCTGCAGCCAATCAGCGAGCCCCGCTGGGGAGGGGAGTCACCTCCTGCCCGCCGCCAAAAACACAAGCGCTCCAGCCAATCAGAGCGCCAGCTCCTCCTATTTGCTCCGCCTTCTTGTTTTTCTATTGGAGGATTCGCCACACGCCCCGCCCCCGCAGTGGAGCGTCCCTCTCGGAGGCGTCACTTCCTCCTCCCGCCGAGGCGGTGACGTCAGGAATCGGTTTGTTCTCAGTGTCGACGGCGACACGGGCTGCGAGCGCCATGGCGGTGACGTCACGGCGGAGGGCTGCACCATGACGTCACAGTGCGGCAGCTGAGGCCCTTCTCCGGGCCCCGATCGACGCGGCGGCCCCGGGAGGTCCCGGTAGGCCCCGGGAGGCCCCGAGCGGCCCCGGTAGGCCCCAGCCGGGCCTGGCCGCGGGTCTCCTCACCGCCTCCCCGGCCGGGGCCGCCCCAGCGCCCCCCCCGCAGCCCCCGGCTCCTCCCAGCGCCTCACCCCAGGGCCGGCCCAAGGTGCTTTTGGGAATTCAGCGTCACCAGGGGTTTGCGGGTTTTGGAGGGATTTTTTTGGGTTTTTTTTAGGTTAAATGAACTCCGCAGGCCACGGTGGCCCTGGGCACCGCAAGCCCCGCTCGGGAGGTCTGGGGTCTGGTGGCGTCTCTGCACTGCGGCAGGAGGAGGAGGAGGAGGAGAGCTCTGTGGGTCCTGCAGGGCTTGGACGCGGGGTGGACGGACAGACAGCGGCCGATCCGCTGTCCAGAGCCTGGAAATAAATTGTATGGAAATGGGTAAAAGAAAAAAAAAATTAAAAAAGGCTTCCAGCAAGCTGCTGTTTGGCTCTGTGAAGGTTCATCCCCCGTATTCTGAGAATAGTGGTGAAGACGGAGCGCACGGTGCTGTGTTTGGTGCTTTATTAGCTGTCTATGCTTCTTTATAAATACCTGCGACATGGGAAATGTCACCACGACACGGGGGTTGTGAGTTACTAAAACATTCTGAAACAGCATACAGACCCAAACTGCGTCTCCTGTCAGCCCGACTCCCAGGATTACTGTTTTTTCCTACCTTTAGGTACTGGTAAGTGTGAAATAAACTTTGTTGACCTAAGAGGCAAACTCCTTTGTTTCCCTCAGTTTCCCTCAGGTGCCTGCCCTCCTGGAGACACTGTTCCTCGCTGTCACCTCATTGATGCCCGTTCCCCCTGGTTTGCAGGATCGGGAGCGGCCTGCGGGCAGGGTGACGTTACTCAGCGTTTCCCAGCACCGGGCTTTGTTCCACAGGCTCTGGGGGTGCTGAGCCCTCCACCTGCTCCTGCCAGGGGTTTAAACAACTATTTCATGTCAAAGGATAGAAAATAGTCTTTTAAGACCCGGGTTAGTAAATAACGTGGTTAGAGGTGGAGTTCTGGCCCCCATGGAGTAAGTGGGGACACGTCACAGAGTCTGAAGGACAGTGTCACCCTCAGTACGGGATAAAGACCAGAGTTCAGCCCTCTGTATTAATAAAAAAAAAAAAAAAAGAGCAAACAGCTGCCCCTCCTGCAAACCAGGAAGGAAAATAAACAGTTTTCCCCTTGTGTAAACCTTCTCCCGGGTTATCAGTGTTTACTTTCTCCACAGTGATATCTCGCTGTGCGGCTGCTTCCCCGTGGACGGTGTGGCTGTTAAAGAAAAAAAACCCATTTCTGGTCAAGACCTGATATTTTTCCAATTAAAAAAACATCTGGAACATCCGGTTTCTCCTCTGCATTCAGCTTTACGAGCACCCTCAACATAAACGAGCTTCGTACGGTCTGGGTCAGCCCTGACACACAGTCTTCGTGATTTCTGCTTGTGCTGTAGATAAACAGGAAAGTCGTGGGGTTACGTTTCCCTTCCTGCTGCTCTGGTCACAGCTCTGACCTGCCCTCTGCGCTGAGCTGGGCGTCAGTAACGGCAGCTTCCAGCTTCACCAAAATTCTCGTTTCCGTTTGCTGCTGCTCCATTATCAGCTCCTGGGCTGTACATCCCCAGCCTGGATAAATGACCCGTGTGTACAAATTTCGTTCTTCTCCAGTTGAGATTTTTTTTCCCCCCGAACACGCTGTGGTACGTGCATGGCCCGAACTGCGGGGGGTGCGGGTCACGGCCGTTGCCTCGGGTCAGCAAACCTCGCGCTGGATCCCGCCAGCTGGGGCTGCGGCGCGGCCGCCTGGCTCCCTGCGATCCCCCACGTGTCGTGTGGCTTCTCCTCTCTGATCCCTTGTTCTGTGATAAAATCTGCGAGTGCTTATCCTGCGGCTTGGATGAGCCTCAAAAATTTCAGTAAGTTTGTCAGCGGATTTAATTAGTCTTAAAAAAACAGAAATACAAATAAACTCATTGTCCTCGATGGAGACACAGCAGCACCGTTAGGCGTTGGGGAGGAGCTGCGTTGTCCTTTGTTGAAGCTCGTGGTGTAAATCCTAACCCCGAACGCCAGCGCGGAGGCCGGATGAGCTGGCGTTCCCGGGCTGGGACAATCCTGCCACCATCACGCACCCGCAGCGAGACTGAAGGTGGGAACGGAGGAGACGGGAGTGGAACGAAAGCACAAAGCCGAGGTCACTGCCGTCTAGAGAGAACCGCGCAAATTCCCTGGCTGGGACCAAACAGCTCCTGCAAACCCCCGTCTAACGCAGCCGGAGACCTCGGTGGGTCCTGCGGATGTGACAGCAGCAGTCGGTGTGATGCCGATGGTCGGCGATAATCCAGACGCACCCTCTCCCCTCGGCAGATACACCCCCGAGGACCATTTACAGGGACTTGCAAGACTCCAAGGAAAGACACCTTAGTGCCTTTGCAGGGAAGGTGAAAGGATCCCTCTTCTGCTGCTTGCTCCTCGTTTTCAAGCCTCTTGGGGACTTTTCCAGCCGCAGTGGCCAAAGCTGGTGATTTGTCGGAGGCACCAGCCCCGTTTCCTCGGTCGTTGCACAGACACACGCTCACAGGACGGCATGGGCTACAGGACACTGGACAAGGGTGCTCCACGCGACAGACCACGGACTCCCGATGCCTACGCTCGGGGCGCTCCTGCCCCCTGCCTCCCCCCGTGCCAGCGTCCGAGGGCCGGTGGGATGTTGCTCATCGAAGCCGCGGTGAGCCGGCGGTGCCGAGCCCGTTAGCTCCTGCAGCCGGCGCCGGTCACGGGAACCGTGGACACGGTGGGGCCGTCACTCCGGAAAGCATCGAGGTCCTTGGTGGCAGTGGCTTCGGGGCCAGCAGTCCCCGTCCCCGGGGGCAGGTGGGGGCCCTGGGGACCCCGCTGGCCGCGCCCGCTGTGGGAGCAGTCGTGGTGGCCGTGGTTGCCCAAGCGGCTGGAAGCCACCACGGCTTTCATGGCAGCCTGCGGCAAAGGCACAGCGGCATGAGCGGCCGTCAGCGTCTCGGGCAGCCCTCTCCCCCTCGGTTTCCCCGGAGCGTGCGGACGGGGAGATCCCGCTGCTCCTTCGCCCCCTCCCCGGGCCAGCCCCCCGCTGCCACGTGTCACTGAGCGTTCATCTGCTGGCGCAGGGGACTCAGCACCCTCAGCAGCTCTCGGTGGCCGCAGCAGTTCGCACAGGGGGATGCGGACGCACTCTGCCCCCGGGGGTTAGCGGATTTTTTTCCCCCCTCACCTTCAGTTTCCGCCTGGCGTTGAATTCCTGCAGTTTCTTCTGCGTGCTGTCCATGTGAGCGAACTTCGCGGCTTTCCCGGTGACCCAGGGGTGCTCCAGCGCCTGGGAGA
>WKFP01013652.1:21336-32874 GCA_011057875.1 Pterocles orientalis
AAGAGCCCTCGCTCTCTGCCAAATGTGAGATTCCCAGAGAGCTCGGGACTTGGAAAACAGCTTCTGTTAAATTCTGCTGAGTGCCCTCACCTCGGCGCTAGCTTGCTGGTATGGGCTTTCGAGGTGGGCAAGCATGGGTACAATCCAAACGTGCCACTGCAGACACGAGATAAATTCCGATGGAAAGTAAGCCATGTATTCCTTAACTGTGCTGATTTCCATTCCTGGCTCTTCTAGGCTGGTGTCTGTGCTGTGTCCTCATCCCAGGGATGTCCTTTTTGTTTTTCCCCGGGAGCACGAGGCGAGGCAGATGAGATAAAGCCAGCCTGAGGATCTCCTTGGAGGCAGAACCTCTGGCCGTGTGCCGTGTGATTCTGCAGTTGAGGGCTGTCTGTTAATGAGCTGTTAGCTGTAGCAAAGATAACATCTTTATTTTTGCTCTTGGTCTATTGATTAAGGATTTCTTTCTGACGCGTAAAATAGGAGCAAACCCCATACAATTTTCTAACTTGCTCATTTTTAAAATGAGTTCTCTTTGTACCTTTTCTTTAGAGCAAGATGTTTTCCTTGAGCCACACCCGCTTCTCTCTTTCCAAAGACCTGGAGTAGATCACTGTGCCTATCCAGAATGATTCTTTTGCAGAATAACTCCCTAAAGAATTTCTCTTCTGTGGGAAGGACGGACTCTATGGCAGGCTGACATTTTATTAATCTATTTGACTAGGATGAACATGATTTCGTCTGAACCCAGGGGCAACGCCGTTGAAGAGATCCTAATCACTTGCATCTCTCCTTTCAGCAGCTCCAGCTGGGGGTAGGGAAAAGCAGTGCTGCTGTAGATTCTCTGTTTTTATCTCAGGGTCCAATCGCAGCATTGGTGATGTTTTCATCTTCCGTGAGCTGAGTCCTAAATTAGATATCCACTGTGACCTTACTGTGATGTTCTTCAGATATATTGTTGCATGTGAGCCGTGAAACCAGCGGTATCTATGTGTGTATTAGTTGGTCATAGAATCACAGGATGGTTTGGGTTGGAAGGGACCTTCAAGAGCATCCAGTTCCACCCCCTGCCATGGGCAGGGACACCTCCCACTAGCCCAGGTTACCCAAAGCCTCATCCAGCCTGGCCTTGAACCCCTCCAGGTTATCACTAAGTGGGCATCTGTGTATGAAGTGAAAGAAATGCTGGTGTCTGAACTACTGTTTCCATCCCCACGTTAAGGAAATAAATCCTTTTTCCTGCTGATGCATCTCACAAGATCAGCCTCTTGATGGTCTTGGCTTAGGAAGTCCACCGAGCAGACTCTTCTTGTCCAGTGGGGTTAACGTCAGGATGTGCTAGACCTGCTGCATTCGGGGGAAGGTATCAGAGCTCCTCCCAGGACTTCCAACTCGTTCATTCTCAACTGGTCCCAGTATTTTTCTGTAACGTGTCTCCAGAAGAACACCCAGCAGCCTGGTTACCATTTGGAAGGAATGAGGAGCAGCGAGTGGTTACTACGTCTTGCCAGTCCCAGTGATATTCAGAAACCTTCCTTTTGGAAAAAAATAAAGCCCCAGGGCCTCCTATTCTGTAGAAGATGGGTCTCCTCTGCATTCTCTTGACCTTAATTTCTCCAGCTCCCAAAGGTGGTGAGCAAAACAAAGAAATTCTCCAGGTAGCATCCACTGAGATGTATTTCCAGTTTCCTGTTTGGAGGGGCTTCCCTCAGGAGGGCCATCCTACAGCACTGCAGAATGAATAAAGTGATGGAAGAAGGATTTCTGCCAGCTTCTGGGCAAGTAAATAATGTCAAGCCATCGTAAATACATCAATCTGCAGAAAATCCCTTGAAGAAGAAAAAGAGCTCTGGTTAGTTCCCCGATGGTGGCTGTGACTCCTCATAGAATCATTTAGGTTGGAAAAAGCCTTTCAAATCATTGAGTCCAACCCTAAACCTCATACTGCCAAGTTGACCACTAAACCGTGTCCCCAAGTGCCACATCGACACAATCCACATCTTGTCCACGTGGATTTTCCGTGCTTACCCCTGCACAGCCCTTCATTAGGGGAGTCGGTGCTGGGAAAGAGGAGAGGGTGGCTGTGCCTGCTCTTCAATTTCTGCTGTTGGTACAGAAATATTTAAGGACACAGGTTTTTTGATCAGAAAGAATCTGTTTTTTAATAGCAGGGGAGCGTGCACGCCAAAAAAAGAAAACCACAGCATGTTCGATGCATTTACAGTGACACTAAGTCACTTGGTTTTAGTCTTGTTTAGAGGAGAGCTTGCTGGAGGGACTTAGTTGAGTGGCTAATTACGGAACTATTATTATTATTATTATTTCTATTATTATTATTTTTACAGGCCAAACACAATCCTCAGGCTTCGATTCAATCACTTTGCCACAGAATGCAGTTGGGACCACTTGTACGTGTACGATGGGGATTCCATTTACGCTCCCTTGCTGGCAGCTTTTAGGTAAGTTCCCCTTCGTAAGAATCTTTACGCAATGATCTATTTCTTTAATTTGGAGCCTGACTCAAATGTGGTTTCTCAATATACAATACTGCCCATACAGCACATATAGCAAGTGTCTTTTTGTGCAGCCAGCATGAACAATTCAGGAGTTGTGTTTGCTTTTACAATGAACAGATCATGTTACTACACTGTAGTATGGAAGTATTATGTTTTCTTTTCCAAATCCTGATTATCTGAGGGACAAAAAAATTATTGTCATCTGGTCGAGCTTGAGATGATTTGGTATGCAGGCTCCTTCTCAAGTAGAAAAGTGCCTCATTTATCATTTTTAAAGATTATTTAAGTTTAATTCATGACACATCAGTGCTGACAGAAGGTAAAAGCCAAGTAATCAACATTGCAGACGTATAGATCTTGTAGAAATATCTATGTCCTTATGTACCTTAAATTTTTAAACTTTGGAACGTATTCAGAAACAACAGGAGTGGGTCAGACAACCTTGTAAAAACACGTGTAAAAATATCTATTTTTCTGATGGCTGACTGGTATTTGGCTCATCTTGTCTGTGGTGAGAGACTAATTTGTGGATCCTGGTTAACAGTTGATATTTCACGGAGAGACCTAAATATAACTTGTGCATTTATACATTTCAGTCTTGCAGTGACAAGCATCCCCTTATGTTTTCTATTCTTTTAGCTGAAATGTGAAAAATAATCCCAAGTTGTGTATGGAAAAACTAACCATTCCCTTTGGACTCTGCTTGTTCCAAGTAGCTGATTAACTATTTCCTGAATTAACCTTCTGCTGGGCTTCCTTTTGTTTGTGAAATGAGGTTCTAAAAATACTTTCTGTTTGTTCTAAAAAATCATTGTAATCTCTATGAGAGAAGATCAGCGTAGGAACAAAAAAATTGCTAAAAAAATGAGAAGCACTGCATGTTTTCTTTGGTCTTCAGCTGAGAATGCAGCAGTTTTGTTGCCAAAGAATGCTTCCTGTAAACCTTTAGCCTAACCTGAGGTCAGAACAGGACACCCCCATGAATTATCATGTTATTCTCACTTCCTTTGAAGAAGAAGAAACTTTTTCTCTTCTTGCTGGCATCGCAACCTGGCATCACGTGCTGGATTGATAATGCAGGAAGAGGAAGAAATGTCATCTTGACTCATGGTCTATTTGCTCTCATCGAGCTCATTTTTGATACGCTGATGAAAAGGTGAAATGATCGTGGTTTGTGCCTGCAGTTTCGTGTGTGTTTTCCCAGAATTAATAGGCTTTTTAAATTGAGGTTATAAGTAGTTCACAGCATTAACAATTACGGTTCAGACTTGACAATCATCTGTAAATCACTGGGAAGCCTGTGCCTGGGGACAAGCAAGCCTGAGCTTTAACACAATAACATTTGAGAGGTAGGAAAAAAATTCAATTATTTTTTTAATTGCTTCTTGAGATGACATTTGAATTTCATCTTCATTAGCAGTGAGCTATGTTGTTCAGTAAACCAAGTTCAGGAAATAGCAGATGCTTCTAATTTTGATGAAGTGCAAAAAGCATCTGTTGAAAAATACCTTTCTCTGATCCAAAAATAAATGCACTAGAGTTTTTCAAGAGCAGTGTTCGTATTTTATCTCTTGGCTTATATTAAATTTTAATACTATCCATTACCATATTTAATTCCTCAGTATTTTTGCGCCGTGCCGGGGGATTTGCAAGGTTCAGCTTTGTACGCTTGGACACTGTAAACTTTTGGAGTTTGATGGACACTGTGAATTCCTCCCTCTCTAAAGCTCAGGTTTTGGCACCTCCCCAGCTTTCGACAGCAGTTGCCTGAGCCCTCATTCCTTCGCTGCTCTCATCTTATTTTCTTGACCTTCTGCTGCTCGCTTGTGTGTGTTCACAATACGGTATTTACCCTGAATATAAGATGATCTTGAAAATCCTCAGCACTGCGCTATGGAGGAACTTTACGTTGGTTTTATCAGTTTTTAATTGTGATAAATATTTGCATAATGCAAAGATTTACACAGGGCGAGTGTCTGCGTAAACTGTTTACCCAACTCCTCGCAGTCTGAGTGCCCCCGGGGCAGTCTGGTCCTGTGCATTAAGCTTTTTTCTATTAAGTGGACTTAGAAATATCTTTGCTGGTTTCTATTTGTGATCACAGGCAACATGAGACTGTGTAAATGTGCTGCTTCAAAAATGCAGTAAAAGAGCGCGGAGGAAACGGAAACCCAGCGTGTTCGCCTGCACAGAATGAAGAAATCCGCGGCAGATAAACCACGCTTACTTTGCTGGTTGTGTTTTTACCTTTACTCCACGCTAAACATTTACTAGAGCTGCACCTGCACCTTTCTTTTCATTTTGGTGTGGGGGTGTGTGTGTTTTCCTCTCCAAAAACACTCCTTCTTTTGCAAGACCTTTGGCCGTGGCTCTGCACTTGGTGCTGGGGGTGAGAGCTTTCCGAAGCTCCTCGTGCTTGCTCTCAGGTGCTAGATGGATGGTGGTGGACGTGCTGACAGGTGGCAGCGCTGTCCCGTGGTCATTTGCTGAGCTCGCTGCTGTGCTGTGCCTCCACGTGAGCTCTCGTGTCCCCAGGAGCAGCTCATCTTCCTTTAGTTACTTGCAGGTGAATATGGCACTGGTACACCCAACTTGGAGTCTAGGCACGGAACGTGGGTTGGAAGGGACCCTGGTCTGATCCCTCACTCAAAGCAAAGAGTGGGATCGTAGAATCACAGAATGGTTTGGGTTGGAAGGGACCTTGAAGATCATCCAGTGCCACCCCCTGCCATGGGCAGGGACACCTCCCACTAGCCCAGGTTGCCCAAAGCCTCATCCAGCCTGGCCTTGAACCCCTCCAGGGATGGCGCATCCACAGCAACCTGGGCCACTGCCTCACCCCCCGCACAGGAAAACATTTCTTCCCAATATCTAAGGATGAAGCCCTTGGTCAAGACCACGTCCAGTCAAGTTGGGAATGTCTCTTGAGGATGGAGATCTCGCTGAGCCTCTGGGTTAGTGGTCCAGCGCTTGACCACCCTCATGGTTAAAAACAAAACAAAACAAAATAAAACAAATTTTTCCTCACATTTAATCAGAACTTCCTTTGCTGGAGCTTGTGTCTGTTGCTTCACATCCTTTCACTGTGAATATGTCTGGTGGGATCTCCTCTGCCTTCAACTACCTAAGGAGAGATTACCGCTGTTAGGTTTCTGCCCATCTTCACCCATCTCTCCTCCACGCTAAGCAAACCTCATTCCTTCTGCCTCTCCACCTACATCCTGTGGTTGTCCCCCTTCTGTTTTTTTCCTTCTATTCTTTCAATTCTTTGCCAGAAATCGTAACCCATGTTGCTGCCATGGGCACACGCGAAGACTCTCCTTTTGCTTTGTCCTCGGTGCCCTTCGTGCACCAACCTGGCAGACCCAGCTTACCCCCACCATGGACTTGTCTCGTTGCTTAGAGCAAAGGAGCAGCTGATAACAGCAGGGGGGCTGCTGACGAGGATTAATTACATGGGGAAAGGTACAAACCATGTTGAGTCACTATTTGTGTTACGAGAGGATCCAGAGGGGCTAATCGACGTAGAGGTGATGTTACAGACTTCGAGGAGAAAGCCATCCTTGCCTCCGGCACATGTAGGCAGAGAACGAACTGCGGGTGTACATGCTCTGGGTAAGAGAGGTGGTAGATGGAAAACATTCAAGGTCAGGTTGGATGGGGCTCTGAGCAACCCAACCTGGTTGGAGATATCCTTGCTCATGGCAGGGATGTTGAACTAGATGACCTTGAAGATCCCTTCCAGCCCAAACCATGCCACGATTCCTTGACGGATGACGAAGGCAGTGTTTTTTTGCTGTGTTTGCTTCAAACCATGACCTTTGCTCGTGTGCGTAACTAGATTTTTTCCGTATTGATGTTCTCGCCTGCCTCTGCTGGAGCTGGCACTCGGCACATAATCAGCCGTCACCTCCCCTATCGGGTTTTATTCTGCGTCCTGAGATAAGGTCCAGGGGACAGGCTGTGTTACAACCCTGTGCTGGGCTGTGTTGTAGTACGGTCGTCATACACTCGGTTCATGGAGCCGTCCGGTTGACTTTTTATTCTAGCAGCCTGTTGTCCTAAGTATTTTTTATTTTGCTCTATTTGTTTTCTTTGGATCCGATCTAACTTTTAGAGTATGGATTAAAAAAAAAACAAACCAAAAAACCTGTATAGAGTGAGGAGCAAATGTATTTGGGATTTTGCTGGAAATTTACCTGCTGGGTGATGTTCCCTTCTTTATATTTCCTTGTGAGCCTGACAGTGAGCCAACTGCTCCTTTGAATGGCTGGGAATTGATCCATCAGAATGGCTTGGTGGTGGCAAGTGAGATTTCTTACAGAATGGAAATGCCTTGTATCAAAATCCCTTTTGTTCACTAAACCTGTAATCCCCTCCCAAAACACCGAATCAATTTGATGAGATAGAAAAATAGAATTTCTATTTTGGGGTTTTGAAAAGATAAAGCCTCTGAGTTAAACAGGCAACAGAATTTAGGTTTTAAAAAATGAAAAAGCATTTTCACCATGGCCCCTAGCATGGTCTGTCTCTCCAGGACTAGATACTAACATATTTTTTAACTTTTAATGGAAAAAATGATGCTATTTCTTGGCTTTCCAGTCCATGTTCTCTTGAAATTTGGCTTTTAGAGTCGCACTCACCGTGTGACATAGTCTTTTAAAAGTACAGAATCGCTCCTGAGACACATTTTAATATGTTCATGGTTTGAACATTTTTGATTTTCTTTTGGCATTGATTTTTTTTTAGTCTCGTGGAATTTCTGTTTTTAGTTTGTTTATTTTAACTCTTGAAAGCATTTAAAAATTCCAAGCGAATTGTTTTGCATTTCGATAGATGGAGAAGCCAATGTACTATTGATTTTTCAGTACCACCTTTATCCTTTCACTTCTCTGTATTTTCACCTTTTCCTTTCGTGCCTCCCATCTTCTTCCTCTTCGACTCTTTTCTGCTCAGCAGAGCTTCTTACGCTTTTGATCTCAGCCACGCGGGCACATGGTGTCTCGGGAGAAAATGATGAATCCACCACCACCGTGATGCCTGCATAGCAAATCAAGGAAAAATAATAGAGAACGTGTGCTGCATTTTAAATAATTCCCATTTTTCTATGGTGTAGGGGAGAGAGCGAGGCGGGAGATGGAGAAGTTGGGTCTTGGATATTTTTTTTTCACTCTGCCACTGACTCGTCAAATCCAGCGGACAGAAGAGAGAAGTTTTTTCAGGGCAAAGCAGAGGATTGCCTTTCAGTGTCTAAGCAATGGTGTCATTGGGCAGCTTAGCCGAGTAGGAGTATTTATTTGCTTTGGAGTAGCGATTATTGCGAAATGTTTTGAAACCTTCAAAAAAGAAATAGGAGCGGTACATTGTGAAATAGGCTCATCTTGGCCAGAGTCGAGTCTCGGAGAGATTCTGGATTGTCGTTTAATGCCTGTTGGATTTTTTTTTTTTTTCTTTTCACGGCGGATAATATAAATTCTGTTTGTGCTGGTTTATTGAAAATTATGTTCTGTGCACAACCTGTATTTATTTATTCACGGTTTTCAAGGTTTGTCCTTATCGCTGTGTTGTGTTCTCTTTCTCGGAAAGAAATTGCAATCTACCTGTTAAGTTTCATCAGGCTGATTTAAACTTGCGTAGGTGGGATAACGTCCTCTTTAGTAGATATAGATACAAGTCGTCAAAAAAAGATGGAAAGAGAGGAATATAACCAAAGAAGAATAAACCAGAAAAAAAAAGGATTTTTTTTCTTACACTGAATTATCTTCAGATGTCTGTTTTTCTGTGGCGGAGACGTTCTGTCCTGCAGTTTGCATTATAAAGGAAAACGATGAACCAAATAGCAAGGAGAAGTTTATTAGACTTGTTCTTTGATGTTTCAGGAGACAGTCTTTTGGGAGAGATGATCAGAAGTCTCAAATTTTAGAATGAAACAGGCACTTCTTACCCAGGGAGAAAAAGACAGTGAATTTTGCCTTTTAATCCTGTATCCTTGAGATGTGAAAGAAAAAAGAAAAAATTGGCTTTCTCCCAAGGAACTATTTATTGAGCTAGATGTCTGCAAAAGTGCTGGAGCTGTTTAGCCAAAAACATGGGATCAGGTTGCTGTGTTTTTATGGCATGTTGATAAAATAAAGGATATGTTTTTGTCCCCAGTAAGACTTGTGCAGGAAGCTGTTGGACAGTTTGCAGATTTATCCTGCTGTAGGTGACAAGTTGTGACATCTATAGCTTTTGGAAAGGATCACTGGGCATCTGTGTTATTGTATCGCAGGGACAGAAAAATTCAGGTCACAGAAAAAGTGCTTTACAGGGGATGTGACTGGGTTGCTGTGGAAAGCCGGGAGCGTTTTCCTCGGGTGTAGAAACTCGTTTACCCTATCCTAGGGAAATGCCTTCAGATGCATTTGCTTTTTCTGCTTTGAATAGATCTGAAAAGAGGAAAAGTAAGTTCTTTTCAAGGGGGGGAAAAATTCTTTTCAGCGTTGCTTTTTTAGTCGATGATGCCCTGGGATATTCAGAAGTCACAGGGCACGGAACGAGGCTCGGCTGCTTTCCCAGGAGAGCCGCTGCCTCGCCGCAGCGGCCGGAGCTGCCTTCGGTTCCCTGCCCGACACGCTCCGCTCTGCGGTTTGGGGTCTCTGCTGGTCAAAAAGCTTTGATTTAACCTTCGGAAATAGGACTGAGGCTGGGGCAAAGATGGTTTTCTATAAGAAAATAACAGCTGGCTATGAATAGGTGGTGGGAGACAATGCGCTTCGCTTAGATAAAGGTTTTTAAAAATAAATTCAATAGACTTCAAATTTATGCTTCCTCTTACATCTTTTGTATGAGGGAGGAATTGACTTCTTTGGTTTGTTGCTGTCAGGCTTCTGTTAAAAGAAGAATAAATATTTCCCTCCAGATACAAACCATTTTGTGCAGTGGGTAGTACTCTTTTCAAGAGATATTTAGTTTCCTTTCCAGCTGACTCCAGGTATTTTGGCAGGTCACTGTATAAATCTGTACCGTGTCCAATCTTGACTGCTGTAAATAGTCTTGCCCACCATCCTCCCTTCTCTCCACCACCCCAGGAAGCTAAGAGGCTGGAGGATTGTTGTAGTTTTACCCTGGCTGGTAGCCAACACCACGCAGCCGCTCACTCACCCTCCTGGGGATGGGGGAGAGGATTAAAGGGGTGAAGGGAAAAAAAGACTCGTGGGTTGGGATGAGAACAATTTAATAACTAACCTATCAAAGTATTGGAAACATAATGATAATAATAATGATGATAGTAATATATATAAATGAGTGATGCATAGTGACACTGCTCAGCACCCAATAACCAAGGCTCAGCCCTTTCCTGGCTAATGATCCCGGAGCAGGGAGAGTCCCAAAACCTCAATCCTGGAATGGAGATAAGGACCCGAGTGTCTGAGACTGAGAACCGACTGAGAGAGGGAGATGACCCTGGGAGAGGGACCACCCGGAAAGAGAGAGAACTTCTTGACAGCTCCTCATCTCTGTCCTGGCCATGCCGTGCATGGGATGGAACAGACCATTGGCCAGTTTGGTCTCAGTCCCAAACCTGAGGTCGAATCCTGGGCTGGTCACTGGGGCTGTGCTCCCTCCCAGCTCCTCCTGCCCCTGCAGACACGGGCACAGCAGAGAAGCTGGAAAGTCCTTGAGTGTCCTGGCAGCAGCTCTGCCCATCAGTGTGTGATCAGCTTCTCCTCAGCACAAACCCAAACACAGCCTCACACCAGCTGCTGGGAAGAACCTTCACTCTGTCCCAGCCCAAACCAGGACAAGGATGTGACAAAACCTGGAAGGATGCAGAGAAACAGCCAGAGGGGACCAGAAGCAGTGAAGCAGTGGGTGGGGTGGGAACAGTGAGTGTGGCAGCCTTTTGGGACAGAAAAGACAAGAAATGTGGGTGTGATGAGTCGGATGGAGCTTTATGAGAGTCATTGGCAGGAAGATGGTGAGTAAGGGTGATAGTACTTCTCACCGAGAAGGAGCCCAGAGGCATCGGTGGATGATCAAGCAGGAGATGTAAAATAAACGTAGAAGTCCTTTCTCTGCCACTGTTAAGTTGTTGACCTCCCTGCTGCAGATTTTCCAGGTGAAAAGGATATAAATGATCGAGAAAGGAGTTAGCTGGAAACATGGATGAATAGTTTATTGCCCTTGGGTGCATTCTCCAGGTCAAAGCAGCTGAACTCTGGGTTTTTGAAGCTGCCTAACGCATTGCCAAAATGCTCTGTATTTGCTTTGTTTGTCACAGTCTTTCCCAAGCATTTGCTGTAGCTCATAGTCAGGAAGAAATACTGAGCTCTGCGGACCTTTAGTTTGGGTTTGATGCTTTTGCAATGCAGTAATTTCTGTTTTCAAATGTCCAACCTTGTTTTAGGAGTGGATCCTGTTTAAATCCTGGCAGAATAATAAGGGAGGGAAGTTAGGGCTTTGATAATAATAATTGAAATTCTAGACAGCTCTAGGTTTACTCAGGTTAAACAATTTTAATATCCATTTGTGTTTCAGAAGAGCCAAGTTGATTATTTCAGGGTTTTCTGATCAGACCTAGCCAGCATGGGTTCGTGAAGGGCATGTCCTGCTTGACCAATCTGATCTCCTTCTACGATCCTGTGACCCGTCTGATGGATGAAGGAAAGGCTGTTGATGTGGTCTACTTAGACTTCAGCAAAGCCTTTGACACTGTCTCCCATGCTACCCTCCTGCAAAAGCTGGCAGCCCGTGGCTTGGATGGGTACACTCTCGGCTGGGTAAGGAGCTGGCTGGAGGGCTGGGCCCAGAGAGTGGTGGTAAATGGAGTCAAATCCAGTTGGAGACCAGTCATGAGTGGAGTCCCCCAGGGGTCGGTACTGGGGCCTGTCCTCTTCAACATCTTTATTGATGACTTGGATGAGGGCATTGAGTGCACCCTCAGTAAGTTCGCAGATGACACCAAATTGGCAGGGAGTGTCGATCTGCCTGAGGGTAGCGAGGCCCTACAGAGGGATCTGGACAGGCTGGAGAGCTGGGC
>WKFP01013652.1:54100-66172 GCA_011057875.1 Pterocles orientalis
TGTTATAGTTTAATTGTTTTCTCTAAATTGCGTACCTGAATGTGACCTTTAGGTTAATTATGGTATGGAGCAATCTCCTGCTTAAAAAAACATAAAAAATAGAAGTTACTT
The DNA here is from genome assembly GCA_011057875.1 of Pterocles orientalis. Classification (NCBI taxonomy): domain Eukaryota; kingdom Metazoa; phylum Chordata; class Aves; order Pterocliformes; family Pteroclidae; genus Pterocles; species Pterocles orientalis. Next base: position 54,212 of record WKFP01013652.1, read on the forward strand.
TCCAATTGAACTCCCCTTTCTCCCCTCCCCTGCTCTGTAGCCAGAGGAGGATTTTATCAAAGTTCAGAATTAATTGGGCAAGACGCTTTGGAGATACGAGAACTTTGAAAAAAGAGCTACTTGCTTTTGGGAAAACTCTTCTAGCTTTGTTGGAACCACGTATCTTTTAAACGGGCTTGGTCTCTGAACTCTCCATTACAGCTGATTATTTCTGCATAGCGATTAGTGCTTTTTTTAAAGTTTTTAAGAAAGTTTAAGATTACTAAGTAAGCTCCACCACTTTAAATCATTCTTTTTTGGAAGTGCAGGATGCAGATTGTGAATGTGGAACCTGAACTCAAAATTTTGTGGTTTTTTAACTTGTGGCACTTTGAATTCATTGAAGCTTTAACTTTTTTTTTTTTTGATGGTCTGAGAATCGTCACTTGAAACAGGTGATAAAGCACTGGCTCGCACCAGAAACTCCTGAGTCAGTTCTGCTTTTTTTTTTATTTGTAGAACTGATCAAATAACCTAAAACACATCCCAGCGTGCTCACAGAAGGCGTGGGGTTCCTTCCCAACGCTTCGGTTGGGAGAACGGCCGAGGAACACATGGACAGAGGTGCAGAGAGATAAAGAGCACGTTCAGAATGTGATTCAAATTGGTTTTAAGTGAAATTGTTTTACATTAAGCTGAGAGAGGGGAGATTGAGCTGAGATCTTGGGAAAAAATGTTTTCCTGTGCGGGGGGTGAGGCAGTGGCCCAGGTTGCCCAGAGAAGCTGTGGATGCCCCATCCCTGGAGGGGTTCAAGGCCAGGCTGGATGAGGCTTTGGGCAACCTGGGCTAATGGGAGATGTCCCTGCCCATGGCAGGGGGTGGAACTGGATGGTCTGGAAGGTCCCTTCCAACCCAAACCATCCCATGATTTCTCATATTCACCGTGCTATAGGACACATCCAGCTCCATTCAGCAACGCCCCACTGCAAAATGACGCATTGAAAGTTTGCGAGATTGAACTATTTTTCAGCCTGAGAAATAGATAGGGTTTTTTATCTTCCGGAAGGAAGCTGACTCTTTTCCTCCCTCCCGCAGCAAACCACAGTGCCAAGCAGTGCCGCACGCCCTGTGCCCTGCGGACCATGTGCGGGGAGTGCACCAGCGGCAGCTCCGAGTGCATGTGGTGCAGCAACATGAAGCAGTGCGTGGACTCCAACGCCTACGTGGCCTCCTTCCCCTACGGGCAGTGCATGGAGTGGTACACCATGAGCAGCTGTCCGCGTGAGTCATCGTTTCTGGGGCTTGATGGGTGGGCTGGAGTCTCGGATTTGGTGATATTGTGGATGCCCCATCCCTGGAGGGGTTCAAGGCCAGGCTGGATGAGGCTTTGGGCAACCTGGGCTAGTGGGAGGTGTCCCTGCCCATGGCAGGGGCTGGGACTGGATGGGCTTGAAGGTCCCTTCCCACCCAAACCATCCTGGGATTCTGTGCTTCTATATTTGCTACGGAAAGTCAGTATGTGACCCCAGGAGCTTAGCGTGTGCTGTTCAGTCCAGCGTCACGTAAGGAGTTAAATAGAATTAATTCCCAGTTATGGGAACTATCAGTTAAACTAAATGACAGATCATCAAGGCTTTCATGTGAGATGATGAAGTATCCACTTTTTTCTTTACTTGTTTCATTATTTGAATTTCTACCCTTCCAATTAATTGTTACATAATTTCATGTGATTAACTTATTTTTTTTTGTCTCTTCTGTATCCCTTTTATTTATACATGGAGCCATGTAATTTATTAGTAGATTATCTGTATCAAATCCCAATTAGGGTTTACATGACTTCTATTCTGAAGTATTGTCTGTCTATAGCCCACAGTCGGATTTTCTAACTTTAAATGATTTATTTTTTTCCTCCTTTTGCATCGAAGTGAGCAAACTGCCAAAGATTTATGGTGCTTTGGAATATTGCTTTCTGTTTTCAAACCGTGGGGAAATAGTCTAGAAATTTAAAAAGTAGTTGAACAATTTTATTTTTTTTTATATTTTTCAATATCTTGAATTCTTTAGGAGCTGAGTGTGAGCAGGGGAGTGAGGAAAGGCAGGGCTCTGGGGCTAGCAGAGGGAGAGGAGTGCCCCAGGAGGGGACCTGGGCAGTTTTGAGTTGCTTTTTTTCCCTTATTTTAGGATCTGGTCCTTTGTAAATGAATCGGAGATCTTCCGTAGCTGGGGACATTAACCTCTGGTTTTAGTGTGCGGTGTTTAATGTTTAGAAGAACTTTGTGTGTATTGTGTTGTTCCGTAACTCACTGATTAATTCAACCTTTGTGTTAATAGTTATCTTAGATTCTGGAATAAATATGCCAATAGGAATGAATATATAGATGTGAATATCAGAATAAATATTCATATATTTGGCAGGATAAATACTCAAGCTCACAAAAGACATCCAAGGGTTTTTGCATTCCTTCTAGCCTGTGCTTTGGGACAGTGCTTTGTTCCACAATTTGATGTTTGGGTTTTTTTTTACAGCCGAGAACTGCTCAGGCTACTGCACGTGTGCTCACTGTTTGGACCAGCCCGGCTGCGGCTGGTGCACCGATCCCAGCAACACCGGCAAAGGGAAATGCATCGAAGGGTCCTACAGGGGTGCGGTGAAGATGCCAACGCCGTCCGCAACAGGGAAATCCAGCCTGGAGCCCGTCCTTAATGTCAGCATGTGTCCTGGGGAGAACAACTATAATTGGTCCTTTATTCAGTGTCCAGGTAAATGAGCAGCGATTAATTGTTCAAACGTTTCAGCTGTGGCAACAATTAAATGCTAGAGGAGAGACTTCTTACGACTCTAGGGATGTCTGTCCTCCTTCCTGATAGCAGAGGGAGGAAAAGAGCTTGGAAGACAAAGAAGAAATAAGACTTTTTGAGATATTACTCCTGTTAATTTTTTCCTTTCCCTACAAATGTTTACCAGGTTTTAAACTTTTATTTATTTATTCATTTTAGGGTTGTTTGAAAGAAAAGCAATTCTTCCCTTGAAGGTTGATTGAACTATTAGTAATGCTCAGGGTCATTCTGAAATAATATTTTTGACACCAAATACGCAGAATGAAATTATTTGGACTGCTGCTAAACCCCTTCGACTGCATTCCTTCTTGCAAATCCAGCCCACCAGCTGCTTCCAGTCCTGTCTATCCAACGTGCGCGCAGTGTTCTGGAGTTCAGTTTTCTGTGTGTTGCTTGAAATCTCAGATTTTCAGTCCCCACTCTCTTTGAGCTCATGTATCGCTAGCAAGACTGCAAGAGCCTCTTTGGAAGGTGCATGAAGTAGTTTCTTTCATCCTCTGCAGAACACAGGCTTCTGGGGCTCTATGTGAAGCATGATATTTGAGCACAGATACTCATCCTCTTCTGTTTTCTTCAGCCTGCCAGTGTAACGGGCACAGTAAGTGTATAAACGAAAGCATCTGCGAGAAGTGTGAAAATCTGACAACTGGCAAACACTGTGAAACTTGTATCTCAGGCTACTACGGTGATCCCACTAACGGAGGAACGTGTCAGCGTAAGTGATGCTTTAAACCTTCCTCTGATGAAGCCTTTGATGTTTTTCACTCTTTACTCATTCTTCTGCTGTCTTAACTGAAATTGTATCCTGAGAATACTTTTTTTTTTTTTCTTTCTTGCAAGCAAGGCGCAATCCTTGTTTCTTCAAATCAAAGATACAGGAACTGCTTGATGAAATTTCTTTTGACTTTCATTGCACAAGATAAAGATGATTTTTTTTTACCTTCCTTTGTAAACTTTAAATGGCCACAGTGAAAAAATTGTCTGGATTTTAGTGGCTGACAATCCTGATTTGAAAAGAAAACAGTGTTAATCCCGAAGTCTCGAGCAAATTTCTGCTTATCTAAATTCCACCTCCTATTACATTTGGTTAATGTGTTGTGCATTGATTGGTATAATTGTCTGCTTCGTAAAAAGCTTGCCATATTTCATTGAGGAGTTGGCTGGGTTTCAGTTGAGGATTAGGTGATCCCTGTTAAAATTGCATTTTCAGTTTATAAAGTGCTTTGAGGCTCTTTGGCACAAAGAACTTTTTTCGGTTAACAAAATAGGGGAAAAGAAAAAAATCTTTCTTGAAGGACCAATACAGGTGATACTGGGAAATGAACGTGTATGATTTGGAGTTTTGCCCTTGAACGTTGTGATGTTATTCTGAATTACTGCAAATTTTGTGGTGTAGCATTGGGAGACCAGTTGTAAACCAGAATCCAGCTGCGGTAGGTGATATGCAGATGGAAGGGAAGGTGCTTTTTGCTCTGAAGAGCTTTGAATTGGGAGTGTATTTAGGTGGAGTGATATTACTAGAGACAGTGATGGAACAGGTAGAACAGAAAGAACATTGGTGTCAGAGTAGTATCAAGACTTCTCTGAAATGAGCGTGGATAGTTTGTAGGCATCCCAGAAAAAATAAGTGAGGATGATTAATGAGGGGACATCGAAGACTTTGAGTTACACCTTCCAAGTATGGAAACAATCCAGTAGAAAATACTTGAAAATTCATTTGGTATAGGAACAGGCTGCCCAGGGAAGTGGTGGAGTCACCATCCCTGGAGGGGGTCAAGAAACGTGTAGATGTGGTGCTTGGGGACATGGGTTAGTGGGTTGGGTGGTGTTGGGTTGACGGTTGGACTTGATGATCCTTGAGGTCTTTTCCAACCTTAGTGATTCTATGATTCTGTATTTACTGGAAGTAGCATTGACCTTTTGGATGAAGATGAGCATCAGTAGCTGGAGCATGAATGTCCTGTTCCCTAAAGCAAGAGCGAGCTGGGGGTGTTAGAGGCTGTGAAAAGAACCTCCCAGTGGACAGATACCAGGAAGGGGGTGGAAGGATCGCCAACAAGGCTGCCCTACTTGGACAAAAAGGCTGTTGCAGTAGCTGGGGTATGAAATTACGACAGACAGCACAACGGCAGGGGTACAAAGGAAAAGGAACATCTCCGACACTTTATTTGAGAACTTTGTCTGCGAGATTAAATACCGGTGATATGCGTAAACTCATTTCGCGTGAAGATAATTTGAAGCGCAAGAATGAATAAATTGAGACTGAGTTGGCCTGAGAAAAATCTATAATTCTGTTCTGAGCATTGAGGTTTTAATCAGCATGGATCACAACGTGCCTTTTCATATTTGTTGCTTTTTTATGCGTGTGGAAGTTGAGAGTAAGTTACTTTGGACTCTTCCGCATGAGGATTGTCCAAAAGTAGTTTGTTGTTGAGATAATGAATGATAGACTCAAGTCACCCAAAAGCCTGAAAAAGAAATTAGAAAATGTGTTGAGAGACTGTGGAACAGCATTCATTCGTTATCTGATGGAACTAGTAGCTCATGTCAAAAGTGCTTTGCTCTCGAGTGCTTTGGGCCCAGGTTTTTAATTTGCTGTGATTTAAAGTTATTTACTGGGAAGGCAAAAGAACGAGGGAAGCAGGAGGCTGGGCAGAAAGGCCAAGGTGGATCGGAAAAGGGAAAGCAAGAGGAAATCATCCTATCTGATGCGGGCAGAGTGACTGCTGGCCATTAGTCATTTTTACTCCGTGAAAAGGTTTCCAGAGGGGAATTCTGATGGGGATGGGCTGATGGGCAACAGGGCCAACTGCTGCTTTTTCCATCCCCTGAGCCACTGTCCCTCCTTCCTTTCCTGATGTGCTGATTCCACTCTTTTTATGCATTTTTGTGCAACGTTGTGTGCCGCTCTGGTTTTAGAGCCCGTGGTCACATCCATGCTGGAGGTGGTTGTTGGTCCTCTCCGTCCTGGTGGACAAGCATCCGTGTGTTTGCACACTCGCTGCCTGGTGTGAGTCCTTGCACTTTGATGTGCAGATCTGCAGTGTTTAGCCCAGTGGCTCCAGCAGCACGGGAACCAGAAATATCCTCAAAATGGAAAATGTTTGGTGTTTCCCATTCCCAGGTTGCCCAGAGGAGCTGTGGATGCCCCATCCCTGGAGGGGTTCAAGGCCAGGCTGGATGAGGCTTTGGGCAACCTGGGCTAGTGGGAGGTGTCCCTGCCCATGGCAGGGGGTGGGACTGGATGGTCTTGAAGGTCCCTTTCAACCCAAACCATCCTGTGATTCTGCTGAGCCATCAGGGGTTTGACCAACACCGTTGGGATAGCAGGAGCATTTCAAACAGGTGAGGCTGTGCAGAGCTGGAAGTAAAATTATAGAATCCCAGGATGGTTTGGGTTGAAGGGACCTTCCAGACCATCCAGTTCCACCCCCTGCCATGGGCAGGGACACCTCCCACTAGTCCAGGTTGCTCAAAGCCTCGTTTAGCCTGGCCTTGAACCCCTCCAGTTGTAGCAATGGGGTTCAGAACCCAGGGAGGAATGAGAAGGGTGGATGGAATAAGTTGCCTTTTCCTGCTGCATGCAAGCAGGGCAGGTGAACACCGCTACATCGCTTGGGTTGGAAAAAAAAAATAGCCAAACTACAGTTATTTCTCAGAAGGAATTGTTTGCATACCGTCATAGGCACTGGTGTTTGTGGAGCCGGGCAGATAATAACTAAATGGTCGGTAAATCACTCCTCAGCAGTTGCTTTTAGGAAGTGTCCGATGTAGAGAAGTGTTAATCAGGAAGGGCAGGAAATGCAGCACATCAAATGTAAAAATAGCTGCAAGGTGCTTTCTCTGCATTCAGGACTTTTTGAATTTTCTGATTAAAGTTTCACATGAAAATATGCTAGCGGTAGATAAGGAAGTTATTTGCAAGAGAACGGAAGGCGCTATTATGCCTGAAATCAGATTACTGCTGCCGCAGCGCTTCTGAACGCCTCCGCGGAGCGTTTCTGGTGGCCCAGGCTGAGCTGCTGGTGCCGTGGTCCTACTCACTCCCCCCTTCCAGGGCTGCACGGGGACCTCAGAGGATGGGTAAAGCACTTGGTGTGGAAAAATGGTGTTGGGCAGGTGGGTGATGGTGTTGACACTGGGATGCTGGACCGTCACAACTGCTGGAAGATGAGCAGCGATCCCCATGACCATCTGTGACCCATGGAAGGTGGAAGGAGACTTGTTCAGATTGTTACCGTGCTTCACAGGCAAAAAGCCATTTCCAATAATTTTGGCTTTCTGCTCCAGCGTCAGAGCCTGGAGGGAAATTTTCATTTTTAGACTCCAGCAGGGATGTGTGGTACCTTTCGTCAGTAGTTTGTTTCCAAACTTCGTGGTTGTTTCACAAGCCATGAGAAAATTTCTTTTTTCTGGATATTCCAGTCCTTCAGTGAATGATCCCCAGTTACGGGGCTCGTAGGAGAATGCATCAATAATAGACTCTGTTGGTTTAAACAGAGATATTTGAGTGTTCAGTCGCCTTGATAAGCATGAGGCTAACGAGCAGAGTGGGGAAGCATTAATGTTACTGCTCAGGAGACTGTGATCTCTGTCTAAACAACGCGAAACTGGAATTTCTCCTGATTTTTATGTATCTCGATGTTGAATATCCATCAAATTTCTCTTTGCTTACCTTTTGTGAAGCATCCGGAAGGAAGTATGAGTCATTCTTCGTCGTATTAAGAATAATTTTTTTTTTAAGTGCCACTAATGAGAAGTGTGTTTGCTTCACGGACTGCAATTACTTGGTCAAATCGTCTCCTTGTTCCTGCAACAGGCCTTTAGGCTTCTTTGTATTTTGTTCCGTGTTGCTGCTAGGAAACCACTCATCCACATCTGAGAGGCACAATTAAACGTCCCTGATACAATATAGCTTCCTTTACATGCCAATATAAAGAAGACATCCGAAAGATTCATAAAATTATGTCCAGGATTGGCGAGGATATTTGGGTTGGGGACTTCATGTCTAGCAATCTGCTGGTGGATTAAGTGGCACATGTCTTCTTAATGAGAAGACCCGTATTCTTCACAAGGAGGCACCAGTCTTTAAAGCGTACTATTTCCAGCAAGTCCATGGACTTCTCTTTGTGTATGTTTTCCCTTCTTACGTTGTACGCTCTCCCATGTGCCGCTCTACGTGTTCATGGGCAGAACAACTTCGAAAAGGCGCCTGCCTTCTGGAAAAAGTTCTTGCATCCATTCTTCTAGTTAGAGTGACCATTATATCTTAAAATCCCAGAACGGTTTGGGTTTGGAAGGGACCTTGAAGATCATCCAGTGCCACCCCCTGCCATGGGCAGGGACACCTCCCACTAGCCCAGGTTGCCCAAAGCCTCATCCAGCCTGGCCTTGAACCCCTCCAGGGATGGGGCATCCACAGCTTCTCTGGGCAACCTGGGCCCCTGCCTCACCCCCTGCACAGGAAAACATTTCTCCCAATAACTCATCTCAATCTCCCCTTTTGCATCTTAAAACCATTCCCCCTCGTCCTGTCGCTACTCTCCCAAAGACATATCAAAGACAATTGCTTGTGTTGGTTTTGGTGTGTGTTGTTTTGGTCTTGGGTGGGGTTTTTTGCGTCTCCTCTCCTTTTTTTTTATGAATAAAGGTCTCAAACTGTGTCACCGTTAGCGTTTTAATTTGAATCAGGAGCATTCTTTGGAAGCAAATCTCCTGTACGTCCCCGCTGTCATACCTTGGTTTGCATTTCGAGCAGGCTCAGAATAGATGAGCTGGATTATTTTGGGCATGCCACCAACTTGCTGTAGTCTAATGACTTTTGCTGGTTTGCTTCAACCACATCTCCAATGGTTTTCACCTTGTGAGACCCGACTAAAGCTATTCTAAAGTGTTCTGGGGCATGCACCCCAATGGACATCGTGTTCTCAGCACCAGTCCTTTCACCCTGCAGATACACTGACGTTGTTCATAATGTTCTTGTTTTTTCAAAGGTCTATTTATTTCTAGAAAAAAGCCCTAAAAGCACCACAAGCTCTGCTTTATTTGCAGAAAATAGTCTTCTCTCAAGAATTTTGAGTTTGACTGAAGTGTGTTAGCAAGCGGAAAACTATTCCAAATATTGTCTTTTTCCTACCAGTTGTGATATCCCTAGTGCAGTCTAACAACAAGAGAGGAAGTTAAGTAGAATTTGGAGGCTAAAAAGCACAGTCTGATCGTGATTTCATCCAAAACATCAGTCCTGGAGCCTGCGCTCGCTCTGTTTTGACGCACGGTTCTATTTTTGGCTGCCTTCTGTGTCGCAAAGAAACCAAAGAGTACCAAATGGGTTTTCAGATGCACTGGAATTGTTGATGGATCTCAGTTTGGCAACTAAAGGACTTAATTGCTATCAAATCTGTTCCTCTTGCTTCATCCAACATTGCCTCTTTTTTTTCTCCTTTTGCTCAACAGCTTGCAAGTGCAACGGCCACGCCTCGGTCTGCAACACGAACACAGGGAAATGTTTCTGCACTACCAAGGGAATCAAAGGAGACGAGTGTCAACTGTGAGTTCATTTCACTTGGTTGTTTGAAATCAGAAGGCTGTGAGGTGGGTGCTGGCCTCTTCTCTAAAGGAACAAGAGGAGATGGCCTCAAGTTGCGCCAGGGGAGGTTTAAGCTGGATATTAGAAAACATTTCTCCACTGAAAGAGTGATCGGGCATTGGAACAGGCTGCCCAGGGACGTGGTGGAGTCACCATCCCTGGAGGGAGTCAAGAAACGTGTAGATGTGGTGCTGGGGGACATGGGTTAGTGGGTTGGGTGGTGTTGGGTTGATGGTTGGACTTGATGATCCTTGAGGTCTTTTCCAACCTTCATGAGTCTGTGATTCTATATATACCCGTATGGAACCCCTGCATTTTTTAATGACTGTATTTATGATGTCTCTGCTCATCTTGTCCTGCTGACAGTTGACTAACTTCATCAGTAGCTGTGTTACCCCTGGGGGGATAACATGAACTAAAAGATTTCCTAAAGTTTTTCCATTTTTTTTAAGAACATTGCAACTGGGAATGTCATGCAGGAGGGATGGGGTGGAAAAAATAATACCCCACCCCCAAACTCTACATAGCAATTATTATCCCTCAATAATTTCTTTTTAATTGGGAGGTTTTTACTGTCAGTGCACTCTCATGCTGTTCTGGGGGAGTGTAAATATATCCAAAAAAAGGCTTTGTCATCCAAGCATTTTAATGGAGGAGTTCCAGAGCAACACATTTGCTGGAGGTTTCTCTGTAACATTTCAGAAGTGTTTTTGGTGTCATGTTAGTGGAAATAATTCAAAATAATTTCATTTCCAGGTTTAACATGAGTAAACATCTATAGGACTAGATTCTAGAATAGCTGTAAATGGAAAATTTAGTTTTTGATGGGAATAATCCAGTTCCCTGCAATGTAAATACATTCCAAGTGGATGCAAAGGTTAATATCGAGGATTTTATATTTCATTTTTACTGCATACTAGATTGTGAGATTTCTTCAGCAGCCCAATATAGCTCAGGTGTGCATCTTCTATTTTAATTGTCTACCGTTATCAGCACAGGTGGTGTTTGCTGATTTTTAGTGGCTGGGAATAAATAGAACTGAAAAAAAAAATCTATTAATTAAAAATGTGTATTCTTTTTAGGTGTGAAGTCGAAAATAGATATCAGGGAAATCCACTTAAAGGAACGTGTTACTGTGAGTACTCTTGGGATTTTGTTTGGAGATAAAAAATGTGTTTGAAGTTTAAAATATTTAGTTTTACTTGCTTGAGCATCTGCTTAAAATACAGGGGATTGCATATTTAAAATACAAGGGAACAACTGAAAAACAGTTGGAAAAAAACTTCAGTTTTCGCAGAAGTATTGTTTAAAGAGAACCAAGGTACTCTTCTTGATAAGGTCAATGTGATGATTGAATCTTTCAGGACAAACTTTTGAATTTTTTTCAGATTTCGTATCAAAGTCCCATGATCTTCTAGAGAATACTCTAAAATATATACCTAATAAGTCAAAACCAAAGCATGTCTTTAGCATTTTTGTTAGTGCAAAATACAATTATTTTTTTAAAAAATTTTGTTCTGTGTTAGAATGAGTAAGGTTTCAAAATTGCCATGTTTTCTGTGAAATGACCGGTTGGATTCCCGTGCAATTCAAGAAGATGCTTTGCCAAGATTCAGATTACTTTGTGGAAACTCTCCAGCTTCTATTTGCAAATATTAGCAATCAGCACACTGGCAGGCACGGGGAGGTGGAATCCTAGATTACATGAAGATGCAAGTCTCAAATTTTGCGCAACACAGAAATTCTCAACATTTAGCAAATTTGAATTCTGCTTGCGTAGCCAAACGAGGACACTGATGGCTTCTTATGAGTCTCTTCGCAGGGATGACCTGATTCATTGCTGCCAAAGTGGGCAAAAAGGGGGGAAAGACAGAACTTTCCAGCTCTTATGGGAACAGCCTTGTGCTACACAGATTCAGTCTCACTTGATTTTCTTCTTCCTTGAAAATTTCTTAATACTTCGTAGGAGTTGTGGGTAGACATCAGAACGTTGTCTTGCTTGGGTCTATCTAACAATGGGTCTCTAAGAGGAAGAAAAAAATCAATTTATTTTTTTTTCTTATGAGAAAAATAACACTGGGTGTATAGCTTATATTTATTATTGCTCGGAATATCTCTACGTGACTTTGGGAGTATGTAAAAGTCATAATGGTGGGCTTTAATGAAAGGATACTGAGACCGGAGTATGTCAGTTAACAGAGAGGTGATACCCCAGCCCTCATCAGACATGAGCACAGGAGGATGTACAGGGAGACCAAAACTGGTCTTGGCATGCCCGGGCGTGATGTGATTGAGTAGGACGGCAGCTGGGTCCATTAACAAGTAGCTGCTCCATCAAAATCCTCCCTGTGCAGTCCACTGAAACTTATGTGTGGAACTTCATCCCCTCCCAAGTGAGGATTGTACAGTCTATTTATTTTGCTAGAATTTCCTTAGCACGTGGAGGTATTGCAGTATGGAAGAAGTCAATGTGTTGGCACGTTTTTCATCAGTTAGATGAAGGCTGGAGGCTGTTGCCTGGAAGATGTAAGCAGGATCTTTTTCCCCTCTAGACTCA
>WKFP01013652.1:95491-112319 GCA_011057875.1 Pterocles orientalis
CAGCTCCCGTGCGAGGACAGGCTGAGAGAGTTGGGGGTGTGCAGCCTGGAGAAGAGAAGGCTCCAGGGAGACTCTCCAGCACCTTCCAGTGCTGAAAGGGGGCTACAGGAGAGATGGGGGGGCTCTGGATCAGGGGGTGCAGGGACAGGACGAGGGGGAACGGTTTGAAGCTGCAAGAGGGGAGATGGAGCTGAGAGCTTGGGAAGAAATGTTTTCCTGTGCGGGGGGTGAGGCAGTGGCCCAGGTTGCCCAGAGAAGCTGTGGATGCCCCATCCCTGGAGCTGTATGTCTCGTCTTTCATATCTGCCCTTGAAACATCCTTCTAGGGGTGTTCAGCACTGACTCTCTGTAGTCCCATCGTAGTTTTACAGTTTTCCATTAGAGAAATGGAACAGAAGTGGAAACTTTTGTGTTTTCATGGTGCACAGGAAGCTTCACGTGTCTCTGCTGAAGTGTAAATATCAAATAGTGCAAAAATAATTTTACTTTGGTACAAATAGTTGGACTTGTTTCTCAGAAAATCTTTAGAGGGAGCGGTGTTTATCTCCGTACAAGAGTCAGGCAGATGGTTTAATGTGCTGTGCATTGTTTTTCCAGGCTGTAAACACTTGCCCAGTGTTTTCAATGAGTGGGAATGGCCTCGTGCAATAATTCAACTCCAGAGTTGTGCTGCAGATATTCTGTTGACTCTTTTTTTGCTCATTAAATAATTTCTTACTGCAGCAGAAATGACCTCACTAAATATGTTCCCAAAATACGGTCTGCATCACTTTTTTTTTCCCCAGGGAAAAGGAAGAGCTTGGGAATATCTTCAAATTATTTCTAACAAGATGAAGAAGTTTAACAGTTCTGCATCCATGACTTTACTGCTTTCCGTGTTGTCCTCGTCACTCTTTGTCCTCCATGATGGTCACACATGGACCGGAGCAGTGAGGCCGTTTGGTCTCTCCTCCATTAATTAGTCCCGTCATTATCTGTGCCCATTGATGCTTTTGTCAAGTCTCTTGTGACAGCATAGTGGTTTGGGGTGTGAGATGAGCACTTTGGGTTTTTCAACCGGTGTTGGGTGGGATTTAGTTTAGAGCTTTGACACCTTGGTTTAGGTTTCTGTGTGTGTTGCGTCGAAGGGCTTCTAATCAGTGCAGGTGATGGACACTAAAGGGATGGTCAGTTATCAGACCTAGGTTGTCCAGTCCGGTTTTATCGTTGGTCCCATGTTTTTTGGTGTGTTCACTTACATCTCCATCCTCTAGATCTGCAAGATGACTTTTTCCCTTTATTTAATTTCCCTTTATTTAATGTTGTGCCCTTTGTGATCTTTGCATAGAAGGACTTGCAGATCCGAATCCTAAAAAGCAAAACAAAACCAAATTTAAAAAAAAACAAACAAAACCAACCAACCAAACCAGGCAAATATATTAATACCTGCTCTCCCAAAAGACCTCAAACCTCTACGTAGACTGACCTTGTGTTTATGGAAGCTGCTACGGTTGGACAGGTTGTGTTAGTAGATTTTTAAAGCAGACGCAAAAGAAAAAAATAATATCACCTGCCTCAATGGGTTGTGTCTTGTTAAACCTTGGTGGTGTCTCAGGTGGAAGGAGAAGGTCTTTAATGTGTTGATCAGGTCTGTTGGTTTTTTCTTGACTGCAGACGAGCAAACCATGTACACTCCTTGGTCCAATTATTTCAAGGTTTAATGCATCGAGTACTTAAAAATGCATCCTATAACTCTCCAGCATATTAAAATTTACTTTTAAATAGCACTTAAGTAGCTTCCAATTCATCAAAATAATTCGGGATATGCTTCCAGTAATCATTGGAGTGCTTTCTGAAATAAAGTGACCTATATACATTAAAGCACATTAGTATTAAAGCTGCTGTATATTTTTGACATTTAAAAGTGCCATTTTTTACTGGCAATTCTGATGTTGATAAACATTGGAAGAGGGTTTAATAATTGGACCCTAACATGCCAGATGGATTTTCTTCTCTCCTCGTGAGAATGTATCACATCGAAGTGCTGATGGGGTTTTCCAGCCATTTAAAAGTGCAAGTGGACTTGTTTGAGGAGCTTTAAGGATACCTGGAGTGGGGAGAATATCCTCTCTGCTGTGAAAAAGGAGCCTAGGGTACAGAACAAAACCAGACAGGGTGTTTAAGGTCCGATTTTTGTGTCAGGGTGGGAACACCCTGTGGTATATAAGAGTGCTGAAGGCTTACCAGCCAACGATTGATGCGTGTTGAGGCCAACTGAGGGGAGATGACTTAGAACCGTGTTGCTCATTTATTGTATTGAAATAATCTAATAAATAATTAAGACTTACTTAATTAAGCTATTTGTCAAATAGAGTGTTGTCCATAAAATGTAAATGTAGCTTCTCCCTGTATTGCAATATTTATGCTGCATAAGCATAAACTTTTAAAACTCTTATAAGCCAATGAAAGCCACGTTTGGTAGAACCTGACCCAAAGGAGGAGTCATGCCCAAATTTCTGTGGGATTAAAAACTCTCTAGGGGTGTTAGGTGGCTCTGGATGGCTCTTTTTTCCTTCCAGTCTGGTTGGGAGTTTTCTGGTTTCCTCTTCTTCTGTTGGAAAAAATTCAACTGCTTGCAAAGTGGACTTATCGGTGGCCTTAGGAAAATGGAAATCCACCAGCTGATAGTTCACGTGGAGCTTCTGGATGTGCTCCTTGGCCCGTATGTGCGATTGCAGGACTGCGGGCAGACTGCACCGGGATGTTACAAGCCCAGGACTGTTTCTGTCCCCTTTCCCTTCTTTTCAGTCGAATGAGGAGAAATGATACAAAAGGGTTATTTGAGATGAGAGGAGGTGCAGAGAGAAGACTTGAATGAACGGTTCAGGGATGAAGGAGGCTCCTGGCAGGCTGTTGTTTTTGGAGGAGAAAGAAACAGGAGAAGGTAAAGCAAGTCCTGCAGCGAAGATTTCTTTTCAAAGCCGTTTGGAAATGGGTGGCTATTTGTAGCTGGCAGAGAGATGGCTGAGCTGCTCAGGAGAAAGCAGAGCGGAGCACGGCGTTTGCCCTGGACCATGCCAACCGTAGGCTTTCACTCCAAATTGTTTTCCAACACAGCTCTCGTTCCACCCAGCTGTTTCTTTCCACTGCTGCTTTATTTACAAAGTTGCTTTCCAAGAGAAGGTATAGAAAAAAAAAACTCCTTTAAAGCTACTGACGTGAAAAAGGTCTTTTTAACTTATTTCAGAATTAATGAACCCAGCAGATAGATCTTGACTTGGCTCTACCCCGGGGCTCTTCCAGCAGGTGATGGACTGCAGCCCAGCAAGCGGGTGCTGCCTTTAATTCCTCCCCGAGTGCTGCCAAGGGGGAAAATAGATTTCCTGAGTGGTTTTATAGCTTTTGTGGGTATTTGCTGCCTCCTTGTGACGGTACAAAGATGTATGGTGCTATTCCTCTGAAAGATGGGGTATTGTGGTGGGCGTTTTAGGAGGAGGTTTTCTTAGTCCTTAATTGTTAATTCTTCTCCGTGCTTGCTTCAGAAAGTCTTGGCTGTGGTGCCAGAAGTGAGGAAGGAAAGAGAAACCCGTGGAAGACTCTGGCACGTACAATCTTGTGCAGTGTTGCATTTCGGAAAGGGGATTTACTATAGGGATAAAGGTGATCCTCTTAGTTCTCTACTCTGGCTTTGTTCTCCGAGGGAGAATGCGTAGGGAGACGTCGTGTTCAAATCAACCAAAAATAAAAGGTTCATACCTGAAGCTTCCAACTCGCTGAGGTCACGTTTTTACTAAAAAGGAGCCATCCTCGTAGCAGTTCAGCATGTTTTGACATCTGTTTTCAGTTCGGTGTCTGTGGTCCTGGTGCTGTCTGATAGGTACACGGGAATGGAGCACATATGTCTTGGAAGGGTCACCTAAAGAGAGGTGGAGATCTCGTGGACTTTGCTGGCTGGGCATGGCACAATGCAGGTTCATAGAATCACAGGATGGGTTGGGTTGGAAGGGACCTTCAAGCCCATCCAGTGCCACCCCCTGCCATGGGCAGGGACACCTCCCACTAGCCCAGGTTGCTCAAAGCCTCATCCAGCCTGGCCTTGAACCCCTCCAGGGAATGGGCATCCACAGCTTCTGTGTGCTTGACCTCTTGAGAAACTCCTCCTGAAGGTAAATCGCTCTTACTAACCTGGAGGTGCTGGAGGTTGATGAAGTATCTGGCCCTTTTCCTCTGTCCTTTGGGATTCCATCTCCTTTCCCAAAATAAATCAAGCAGGTAGACTCGAATAAGCCATGTCAGTAGTCGTTGCCCATAAATGATACGTAAAGTACTTTATCCTGAGATGAAACGCGTCACTGGAGTCACGACGTGAACGCGATCGCCTGGCAGGCGTTGCGCTTTGGCAGCCTGTCCCGGGGACTCCTGCAGATGTTTGGAATCTTCTTGTTTTCATGGTCAAATTAAATGTAGAGCCCGGAACATTTTTCCCAATTGCCTTGAAGATTTTGTTTTATTTCCACCCTCCATTTATACAATGATGTTAAAATGTTGCTGAAAACAAAGCAAACCAAAGATTTAGCTCATGATCTTAGCTCTGCTGGTTTTGCTTGGATACATTTTGAGGTCTTTGGGAAAGAAAGGGAAAGCTGAAGGTATGAAATCCTCCATCATCAATAATGTGTGTTAGCTGCTTTATCGAAATAGCAATTAATGATTTAATTTATACACTACTAATTAATGGGAGCACATCATTTTTTACTGCAAAAAGTCCATTGTAATCCAGTACTTCTCAAAAAGGAAAATAAAATAGCCATGGAAAGTGCTTGTCTAAACTTTCAGAAAACTTTAGAAAGAAATCAGCTGTAGGAGTCTTTGAAAGCCACGCGGACCTTTTAATGCTGAAGTCACACAAATGCCAATTTTTTAATGTCATATACGATATTAAATATATTTCTCTACATATTTGAGCTTGAAAAATATTATCACTTTGTCTACTGGCTGTCCCTTGAGTATTTGGTGCCCGATCACACACAGTTTTCATAATATATAGGCTCTGGATAATGATATGTAATCAGGAACAGACTCTGCTCCTTCTGCATCTCAGGGAGTGTTTCCTGCTGTCTATCGTGGGGTTTTTTAATTATAAATATTTCCAAATCTCTGCACTACCCTTTGCTAAAGAGTAGGACTCCTGGATGCTGAAGCAAAGTACTTGAAGGACAAAATGTGCAGTCCCTGGCAGATCGTCCAAGGCAAAGGGTGTGGTATTTGTGAAGAGAAGGGGACAACTGGTGGGATGGGATGCCATCCATCATCATAAGCTGTGGGTTTTTCGCTCAACATGTGGTTTCATGTCCAAGTCGAAGAAGTCCTTGGGGGTAGAAGAAGTCCTTGGGGGTAGAAGAAGAAGTCCTTGGGGGGTAGAAGAAGAAGTCCCTGGGGGTAGAAGAAGTCCTTGGGGTGATGGATGTTTGTATGCATAAGGGTGGGAGAGCAGAGTGGAAAAACCACAGCGTTGTTTGGAAATAGGAATTCTGGGGATCTGCGGAAAGGATCGATTTTTGGAAGCAGAGCTGAATTTATTTGCCAAGGCAGGGAGTATTGAGCCGTCGCGGTCTTTCTCGCACCGCAGCCTGTCCTGCATGGCTGTGGGTCTCCGTTGGGAGCCCCAGAGCTGCAAGAACCGAGCCGTGCGCTCGCAATAAATAGTGCACTTTAGGAAATAAGTCATCTCTTCTGGTTCATCTTCCTTTAAGCACCTTCTTTAAATATATGCCAGAGTGTGGGGAAGGAGGTTTGGAGACATTTTCCCGTACCCATCGGTGTGGTACTTGAGAAGAGAGGCTGTCACTGGGGTTCAGATAGAAGGAAAAAAAATTTAATCTTAGAAAGCTTGCGTGCCTTGAAGTTGCTTGTTATGTATTCAGTGTGATAAGATCGTAACTGTCAATAAAGGCGGCTTTTATTATTATTATTATAACTGCTTTTTGTTAAATCTGCTTCTTTGCATTTTCCCTGGAAGTTGATAAATCTATTCATCCTTTTCCTCTGTTTAGTGTTAAGAAAAGCAATAATGATGTGGGGAAATCAAGAAATACCTATAGATCTGCAGCAGGCAGTAAAAAAAAATCCAACTGCTATATATTTTGTCTTATTTTTCTTATTTGGAAAAGAAAAAAATAGCAATTTTCTCCGCTTCTTTCAAGGCTTTTCTTTTTTGGGGGTTATCGTCTTTCTTTAAATATCTCTGAAGATAGTCAGTAGTGGCTTTTCCAAATTGATTATGTCTTTTTGCCTTACTGTTCTGATTTCCTGGTGAAAAATTGATGAGCGTCATAATATGAGGTCAAATAGGTAACTTTGGAACAACAGTTTTCTCTGAAAATAGAGGCACATCCTTCCTCCCCGGCTATCGTGAGCACTGAACTGTGCCCAGCGCTGTATCATTTTCCATCAAAGTCCCTCTTAAGTATTATTTCAAGTCTAGTTTTTATGATTCGCTAAAATTTTTCAGCTGACGTTATATTATGAACAAGGACAATGAGATTTATTTTTCTTTTTTTTTTTTTTTGTTTCCCTTTACAGTTGTTTCCTGTCTTTGCTCCTGGTGGCGGCTGTGGTTTGGAAGATTAAGCAAAGTTGCTGGGCATCGCGACGGAGAGAGGTTGAAATGACAAAATGGAATTCTATCTCTTCAATGACTTTCTTTATAGTTCTCTCTTGTATTTATTCACGTATGCATAGCATTAACCTTCAGTTAAGGATAAGCTCCACTAATCTAGAAATGCTTCTGTTTGGGGATTTATAATAGTGTCCTTTCGGTTACAGCTTCAGTGACAAATGATGCTATTACGGTATCCTGATGCTGCACTTTCTGCAAAGCACCAAAAAATAGGGGTGAATGCCCTACATTCCCAGAACTGGGGTTCTCGACAGCGTAAATACAACCCCACCGCAATTTAGGAGATTCTTTCCATCTATTTCAAAAGAGGTTTTTGTGCTGAAGCTCTGACCCGCAGTAGCTCCCCCATTAACCTGGTAAAGGAAAGGCTAATCCCCATTTTCAAATTTAAAGCTTATCTAAATGTTGTGGGGTGGTTGGGTTTTTTTTTTTCCCCTGGAACACAGAAAGGTGGAGAAGCCACCCAGGATTTGGAAAGCTGGAGTGTGCTACTTAAAAACCCAATTTCTAATGCCGGAGCTTTCTCCTCTTTACCTAGCCATGGACCGTACCAGCCTCCCAACTTTTTTTTTCTTTGAACCATTAACAAAAAGTCTGCTTTACACCCTCCAAAATATGTTTCCTCCTTGTTTATCCCAGATGATTTGGTGATTTTTTTTTTTTTCACCATCCTTTTTTCCTGCTTCTCTATTGAAGCTAATGTCATGTTACACCCTAAGCACGCAGGGTGACCGAGACTGTGCAAGTGCCCATTTCTTACATATCTAAAAAAAATTAAAAATCTGTATATGGTTGTACTTTCCAGTGCAGCAGTGGGAACAGTATAAATTTATTCAATCTGAGGATCTTCCTTTCTTACGATAAAGCAGGATGATGGCTGATAACTCTTTTCCTCTTCTTCCACTTTCTGCTTCAGATGTTTTTGCTCTTAGCAGTGAACTCAGACACATAATATAATCAGCGGGTTTCAAACAGATAACCCTTAATCTTGGAAATAATTTTGGTCTTTGAGGTTTTTGGTATTCTCTGAAGGTAGATAATTTTTTCCTAGGACGGCTGTTCTTTTCCTTCTCACTTTCTTGGCAAGAAAGTAAGCTGGAGTCAGCATCGCATTGCCCGCTGGCTCCTGAGGTTAAATGTTATCTGGGAATGTATAAAGAATCTAGACTGAGAAATAAATACTGCGCTTTGGAGCTCGGTTAAAATATTTCAGCAGTGGCCTGAATGAAAAATATCTCTATAAATTAAGTTACTTTCAGACTGATGGATATTTTAAGGAAAAAAAGCTGGAATACGAGCAACATATTGGCGTGTTTCAGTCTTAAATTCAGTTAACGCTGTTATTTGTCTTGCTCCTTCTTTATATCTAGTGACTCTATAGGTCATGGATCTCTGCTCTTCCGTTCCTCTTTTCTTAGAAATACTTGTGAAACTTGAGCAAACTGTTTTAAATCTTTGCCATGCCATTATTAGATATATTTATAAGGACTGTCTCCAGAAACAAAAGTCTGCCCAAAAATTCTTACACTTTTTGGTATTATCCAAGATTTTTTTTTTTTTTAATAAGGATTCTCAATAAATCCTGGGAAGGCTCTCCTTTAACATTTAGTAGTTAAAATAATGATTAATAGCAATTTGCTATGCTGCAAGTTTTAAGCGTACACAAGTCTACCCCTCTGTTCTGAGAAATGTGATTTTTAAATTTCCCATTCCGCCTTTTTTTGGAGGTGGCTGCTCTCTTTGATTTTTCTCCGTTACCCTTACAGATTTTGTTTTGTCCCTTTTTGTCATCTATAAACTGGTGACACCGTTGATGGAGAACACCTCCTCCATCTCCTCCCCCCATGTTACAATTCACAGGCCGGGGGAAATGAAAGGTGATGAAGCAGCGGTGGCAGGAGACCCTGTTCAGAGTATTTCTGAGCTTTACATTAATATATGCTGCAGCCCTGGAGGAAGATATTTCTCTTTTTTTGGGCTATATTTTTAGAAATAGTCAAGTTACAGTCGCCTGTCTCCCGTGGGTTGTGCTGTAGTAATTCTGCGCGTCTTGTCTAATCTTAACCCAAAAGAAAGGAAAATCTGATGCAACCTGCAGGTAATTCCCCAGCTATCAATCATTTCTGCTTCCAGGAGAAGCATTGCGAGTGCCTAGCGGCTTATCGCAGCGCAGAGTGAAACGTAGATAGCCGGAGCTTCATCGGAGATGTGCAGAGGGCAGAAAAGAGAGCGTGTTGAAAGGTCTAGTAGTCAGAATTCTTTGGAGAGTATTGCTTGGGAGAAGTTGTACAGCTGGGCTCGGTGTGTCGGGTTAATGGAGCAGCATCATTGGGTTGAAACTAAATTTACATCGCTCCTTCCTGAGAAAGCAGTGTACTACAACTCCAGAGTCTCCGTCAGGATCTTGTAAAATATATGATTCCTGTATTCTGTTTGTTTTTTTTTTTTTATTTCTGCAGTTAATCCTCTTTGACCAGCCACTTGGACATGTCAGTGCTGATGTTCATCGGCCTTAAGGCGAAAGGGTCTTTTGGGTGTGCAAACGCGGTGTATCGAATGTGTAGTTGTTGGAAAATGAGTTTGGAGCGTTGAGCGAAAGTTCAGGCCTTGCAGAGTATAAAACTTGACCCGAAGTAAAAATGGGAACAGTTTGTCTCGTATCAAGGCATGGAGGAGATGGGATTGTAAATTGTGTGTTTATTCCCTCTCCGGCGAGCACCGAGTTTAAGTATCTTCAGACATCTTAAAGAGGGGAAAATGGAAATAAAAAGGCAACTTTTATAGGAGGCTTACGATGAGGTGATGACATTAGGAAATAGGGATAGGAAACCTTTCTATCTTGTCTCTAGAAAATGACACGTTAAATGTATCAGGGTGGTAATAGAGAATAATGCACAAAATACGAGAGTGGCGTTAGGAATTTAATACGCCTGTCTGCTCTCGTGAATTTCCTCTCCTGTTATTTTACTTCAGCATCCTAATCCTCTTCTCTTCACCCTCACTCTGCTTCTTCTCCTCTTACCTTGTCTAGCAAGTGGAGAGTGACTTTGGGAGCATCAACACCACGCGCATACAGAGATGACTAAATTTGGGTGTCTAGAGCTCAACTGTGCCCTTAACATACCTAAAATTGTCTACGTTTCGCCTCCTTTCTTGCCAAGACCATCCAGGACTGACCGTTTTTGCTCTGTGCACTGCCCAACTTTTTCAGGATGGGTTTAGTGTATTGATTTACTGCAGGGATTATCCTGACCTCAATGCTGAAATCTTTCTCCCCTCCCAAATGTACTCAAAATGTAGCAGCGCTTCTCTGCTGTAAAGTCCGTGAACACTGAATACCATTTAGGCAGGAGGTTTTCAACGTTCATTTTTACAGCAGGCTTCCCAAGGGATGTGTGCTGTGTGTTTATTGTCCTGCCTTCATTATTTTTCCCCTTCCTGCTCTCACCTGTTAGTGTTTTGTTCGTCTCTTACATCTTCTCTCTTAGACTATGATTTAGGGCATCCTTTGTCAAAGAAAAGGATTCAGGTTTGGAAGATTTTCAAACTGTAAATCAGGATCTTCATCGCTGTCCAGAGTCTCCAGTGGTGTTTTGGAAGGATCTGGTGTCAGCCTTGTGCAGGAACGTTAAAAGGTCAGGCTATGAATGTCCCTACATTTGGACAGTCCCTACTTTTGGACAGTGCTTTGGAGGGCTTGTAAGAAATGAGATGTGCTGGTGCTGAAATTTGCTGCCACATTCTCCAATATTCCAGGAGACATTTGGCACATGGACCTTCTTGTTTGATAGCACCGACAGCGCTACTCGGTGTCTGTGAGTCGAGAAGAAAATATGAACTTGGTGGAGGTGTAGGTTTGTAGAGGAAACATGAGTTGGAGAAGTGAGAAATCATGGCAAGCAGATACCTTCCAGTGCTCAAAACGGGCTCCAGGAGAGATGGGGAGGCTCTTGATCAAGGGGTGGAGTGATAGGATGAGGGGGAACAGTTTGAAGCTGAAAGAAGGGAGATGGAGCTGAGATATTGGAAAGAAATGTTTTCCTGTGCGGGGGCTGAGGCAGTGGCCCAGGTTGCCCAGAGAAGCTGTGGATGCCCCATCCCTGGAGGGGTTCAAGGCCAGGCTGGATGAGGCTTTGGGCAACCTGGGCTAGTGGGAGGTGTCCCTGCCCATGGCAGGGGGTGGAACTGGATAATGTTGAAGGTTCCTTCCAACCCAAACCATTCTGTGATTCTGTGATTTGATAACTACATAAATTCCCAGCTTCTGCCTTTATAAGTAGAGTATGTCCATAGTGTTAGAGTTGTGTGTAACTGGTTATTGGAGTACTGGGTCCACTCTGGTCTCAGCAATGTCTTGGGTGTTGGAGGTGGCCCAGAACAACACCGCAGGATTGATTTGTTATCTGGAGGATAAGAGACTAAAGCATCACAATTTACTCATTTCATCCAAGGAAGAACATCTTGAGATTTGATGATGGGAATCAGTGTCTGTGAAAAGGAATTGTAGAAGGTTCATGATGGGTTGAGGATCTGCTAAGCAATGGGCCAAAGATGTAACATCCAGTTTCTGCAACTGGGGGTAAAAAAAGTCGAAAGCTGTTTTGTTTTTCTCCTCTTTTTAATGGCGAGAGGAGCAATGCCAATTATTTTTTAGAAGCATGGCTCTCATCAGAATTTGAGGGCCTTGGGAAGGATCTTTTCTAGGTCAATCACATGGTGCAATTCAGTGGCTCGTACTATGCAGGAGGTCAGATCAAATAATAGTAACTTTTTCTGCTACCCCTAAATTGGAAATCTATGAATGAGAAGCAACTCATAGTGCCGGGAGGCTTTTTCCAAAATACAAATGCTGCCTGCTCTCTGCAGTGATCTATGTGACTTTGGTCACCAACTGAAGGAAATTACAGCAGAAAGAAGAGATGCCCTGAAGAGGAAAAACATCCTAAAATATTAATGTTGACAAGAGATGCCAGCTGAGGGGGAAATTGATGGCCCGTTTTTGTTTGAACATGCCACTGTCACTTCTGTGCCTAATTGAGCTCATCTCTGGTTGAACTCGCAGATGGCTGGTTACAGCTGGCCATTTGGAGCTTTAATATATCCACATAGGACACCATCGCATCAGCCTGGCGATCACATACGCAGCGTTGGCATCCAGCCGAGCTCTTCTCACGTCATCTTTCGTGGCGTTGCCGCTAGAGAATTGAGTTGGTTGGAGTATAACCCAACGTAGAACTGTTGGCCAACTTTTGCGATGATGAAGCTAGACCATCAAGTCTAGCTCTAGGAAAGTTCAACCTCATTTAAAAAAAACCCAAAAAAACACAACTGTAGGTATGTTGAAGCTGTTGTTGTTTCAGCTAGGTCTCTCCCTGATGATAGGAATCAGTGGTACAGGTATCTAATTTAGCTGTTTGGAAAAATCAGGGAGAGAAGCAGGCTTGTATAATTACACTAGAAGAGCTCTAGTCAATCCAAGGTGCGCTCTGCTATTGTGTAATTACCTGGTATTGGTATAGATTTCAGTCTGAGTGGACAATATACTTCTGGTCTTTTAAAAAGAAATTATATCTTATTCTTCTTATTAAAGGTCAGGTTTTCTGTGCCCTCCTACTTGGCCTGATTAAGATGAATAACTTATCTTAGTGAGCCCTGAATTAAATATCTTCTGTCATTTCAGCGTGAGGCAACTTCCCAGCAGCTTGGCTTTCTGGTTCGTTATAGTTTTGAAGTGTGGAAATGCCTGGTGAGAAGTGTTTGAACATTAATTCTCTCCTCTCTCTTTCAACATAGCCTGCAAAGTCAGTTACAAAACTAATTAAGCCAACATTAATATGTGCACTGCTCTAGGGGCTGAAAAACTTAATTTTCGGTGATGATGGAAGTGTCAGAGAAAATTGTTTGTTTGTTTGACTTACGTGGTAGTTAACATAATTGCAGCTAAATGCTTTAAATCACTTATTTCTAAGACAATGTGGCTCCTCTTTGTGCAATATTTATTTCTTGTATGTTTGGTTTTTCGCTCGTGCCCCTTTTTATTCTGGAGTAGGTCATTCCGTTGACTTCTCTCCTTTCCCCCAAAGTCACCAAGTAACTATAACATAAAACAAAGGTTCCCACACTGGGATAGATATGTTCCTTCGAAGTGATGGGCAGGAATAACCTCAAAATGCCTGTCTACCAGCGCAACCAGTCTACCCAGTATGTTTGGGAAGGTGTATGCAGTACAGCCTTCGGGTATTTGATTAGATTGTGTGGTTTAGATGTGTTAGAGGGAAAATCTAAGAGGATTGGTGCACTTCAACAGCTTTGCAGTAGTGTTTAGAAGACTGGTCAGGAAGAAAGAGAGGTCTTTGTTCTCTTGGCCTCGGTCAGGAAGGGATGACCAAAATTGCTGAATCCCTGTTGGAGAATCTTCAGCACTCTGTGGTGGAGCTGCACGCTTCTGCTTGATACCAGAAAATCCCAAATATTCTGTTCTGCCCCAAAATATTTTTTTTTCAAATGTCTTAAACCAATTTGTACTCTGGTTTGTTGTTTCCTTATCTTCTGTATCTTTCTTGTGGGTCCAGAGGAGCCCCGGAGATGGTCCGAGGGCTGGAGCAGCTCCCGTGCGAGGACAGGCTGAGAGAGTTGGGGGTGTGCAGCCTGGAGAAGAGAAGGCTCCGGGGAGACCTTCCAGCACCTTCCAGTGCTGAAAGGGGGCTACAGGAGAGCTGGGGGGGCTCTGGATCAGGGGGTGCAGGGACAGGACGAGGGGCAACGGTTTGAAGCTGCAAGAGGGGAGATGGAGCTGAGATCTTGGGAAGAAATATTTTCCTGTGCGGGGGGTGAGGCAGTGGCCCAGGTTGCCCAGAGAAGCTGTGGATGCCCCATCCCTGGAGGGGTTCAAGGCCAGGCTGGATGAGGCTTTGGGCAACCTGGACTAGTGGGAGGTGTCCCTTCCCTGCCTATGGCAGGGGGTGGCACTGGATGGGCTTGAAGTTCCCTTTGTACCCAAACCATCCTGGGATTCTATGATTTCTCCACTTTCTGTGACAGTGGAGCCGTTACTTTCTTTAGACTCACTGTTGTTTGGGAGGTCTCTGGGGTTTGGCCCACTGGACCAGTTAATGTTTGCAATACAGACGGGTGGTGGTTCAAAATACACAGCTGATTGCAGAGTCTCCTGGTGTTTAAAGTTGGCTATGGACAGCATGGAGAACACAGCTGTGGATTTTGCTTGCTCATAGGAAAGTGAAGCTTGATTTTCTTTTTTTTCCCATGGTTATACAGAATTACGGGAGACCCATTTTAGCAGGAGGTTGATCGTAGCCCTACCTTTGCAGCGCCATCTCAAATTCATGGCAGCCTTGAAGGTTGGAATAGGAAGCCTCAGAGGATGACCTTTAGTCGTACTTGTCTCATCAAAGTGAAGGAACATGTAGTTTGCTCTGTTGAAATATCTTCAGCCAAAGTCCTTCTAAAGCCAAAATGTTATATCCCAAGGATGCCCAGAGTAGCTATACTTCTAAAAACAACAAGCTATGGCTCCAGAAAGTTCTGAATTTCAGAAAAACCTTGCAGGATTAGATCAATAAATTTCCAGGGAGAAAAAAACCCAAACAGTTGATAAGACTATTGCTCTTTTCTGGCTCCCCTCTTGAAAGTCTTCGGTCCTTGGACTGTAGACTGGTGTAGTGGTACCAAGCATTCCTGCTGATACCCCACCTGGATACGTCCTGTCTGCTGGAAATAACTTGCTTGCTTCTCTTCTACCCTACCTTAAAATGAAAGTTCATAGAATCACAGAATGGTTTGGGTTGGAAGGGACCTTCAAGATCATCCAGTGCCACCCCCTGCCATGGGCAGGGACACCTCCCACTAGCCCAGGTTGCCCAAAGCCTCATCCAGCCTGGCCTTGAACCCCTCCAGGGATGGAGCATCCATGCCCGTTGCTCCCTTGGCACACCCATGGTTTTTTTCCTCGAGTTTCTATTTTTTTTTCCTTCTCATCTCTGTTGACAATCAAGATGAAATATTCGTGTGAAAACTTGAGTTCGTTACAAGTTCTAGAGCTGTTTTGGTTAGCTAGGTTTTTTTAAAAGCCATTCTTTATCCGAAGCAAATAAAATCCAAAACGTGGCTTTCTTCTGGAGAAAATTGCCATCCTTTCAGGGCTGAAAATATCAGATCCCCATCCCAAAGCGTGCCACAGCCCTGTGCTCATGAAAGAGCCTCTGCAGGGGACAATTGCCGAGATGGATGGTGGCGAGATGGTTATACAGAGCCCGGTGACTGCTTTATTATCAGGGATAAAATGTTCGGGCTTTTCTTGTCAGAAAACACAGCATAGGTTATATTAGTCAATTAACCTGCTAACCTGAAGAGCTGTTTTTCTTTTGCGTCAGAGCCTGTGCTACTGAATGAAAAAAGGTTTTTTTCCTCGATTCCTTTGGTGGTTTTTCTCCCGTCGATAACACACTTCTCATTTTGGATTCTCCGTTCCTCAACATGTAGGAATTTAAAGAATGCTGCTATGAAATCCTGCATTTCTGCACTGTTCCCTCCTGGATCTGTACTTCTGGGCTTGGATGCTATGAGACGAGCATCCTCGGTGGTCCTCCATCCTCCTGCTTTTTTTTTTTTTTCTCCTCCACCGTGGACCGTCTGCTCAATGTATTTATTGTCAGGTTCTCTTGGGGTCTGGTTGCACCAAAACCTTCAGGCGTTGCTTCAACACCTCCCATTCTGCCGTTGCTTTAACTTGTGATTTTTTTTTGGCAATATTTTTTTTCTACTCATAGTGAAGGGGGAAAAAAAAATCAATGCAACTGAAAGTTGTGCAGGTTCTCACAGTTTGTGGTTACTTAGATATTAAAGGCCGGCGGTGGGTTCCAGTCCATGCTTTTCGATGTGTTTTTATTGTAAGCCTGTCAGACGTTTTGCCTTAAAAATCCTTCTCGGACCAAAGTGATTTAAAGTATTCCCAGGGTGTCCTATTAATTGTGTGATCTAGAAACCAAAGGTTTGCTTGAGAGAGTCTTGAGGTTCATTATTTCAGATCTCAGGAAGGCAATCATTAGGAATGAGGGTAGGGCAGGTTCTTGGGAGTCTAGATGTCAACGGCTGCTGATTTCTAATGACGTGCTCAACGCCTTGGCTAGGGAAATGCCACCAGTTCTCCCTTACATCATAAAACCTTTGCATTAAAATTTTAACACACCAAACAAATATCGAAGGATATATCCATGCACAGGTTAAACACGCCCAGTGCGTTCCTTGGGGGTAAGAGTGACGTTCTGGTTATAGAACAATGATTTCTCAAATTCTTAATTTTTGGGGAGGAATTTTGCAACGTGACTTGTGCTAGAGCAGAAACTGGTGTTAGGACAAGAACATTCCCTTCGGCATTTGCTGCTTGGACCTGTGGTTTTACCTGGTTTGGCCAATGTTGTGCTGGCTTTGGGACAACCCCAACAGCGATGACTTTCCGTGGCCAGTTCAGAAGAACGAAGGCAATAACGTTGCCGTCAGCATTGCTTTCCCGTTGCTCGCGTTGTACCACGTAGAGCTACTCGGGGTTTTATTCCTCAAAGCTACAATTGACTTCAGTAGGAGTCGTGTTGCCAAATTACACATTTTCTTTAGTAAAAACTAAACTTCCTTCAAAGAGCCGAGAGCTTTTCGTTCGTAAGTCTCTTGGACATCTTCGTCGGGACAGCTTGTTCTTTGATTTTATGGCCATTAAACAAAGCGCTTTATGATCGCTGAAGGGGACAATTGCGGGAACAACAACCCAGCAATCTGTTTCACACTTGCTTTCGTCTGCAATCTGCTGGTGTGCTTTAAATATTCGCAAACTCCTCGCGTTCCTTTACCCCACTGCGACGTACGCACAAGTTTGCTTGCAAATGCTTGCTGGTACAGCTCCGCTTGTGTGAATTCGTTGGGTTTTGTTGCTTTGTGACAGTATCTACAATCTGTTCTGAAATGTTTTGAAGGTTTTTCCCCCCCTTTTTTTTTTCTTTTTTTTTCTTTTTTCCCCTTTTTCCTTTTTTCTTTTTCCTTTTTTTTTTTTCCCTTTTTTTTTTTTCTTTTTTCCTTTTTTCCTTTTTTCCTTTTTTTCCTTTTTTCCTTTTTTCCTTTTTTCCTTTTTCCTTTTTTCCTTTTTCCTTTTTTCTTTTTCTC